>OMOV01012786.1:4735-19481 GCA_900312565.1 Beryx splendens
TGATCCACATAACAGACCAACCATGATGAGACCTATTTAATGTGTCCTGGCTCAGGCAAATATTGATAGCCTGCTGGAGCGTCTTCACTCCCATCGACCGGCGAGGCAGTGTTATTATCACAATTCATCTCCGAACTCAATCCGCCAAAAAACGATATTTCTAGCTGTACTTCCTCCTTGGCGCCTATTCTCACCTGAGCCTCCTCTGGAAACAAACAGCACAGTGTACAAGCACTGGGCAGAGGAGGGGGCTGTTTAACAGCGTGCTGCTTGCCAGCCCAGAGCTGCAACTCTGCTCACGGAGTGCACAGCTCCCACAGCTCCCCTGTGTGATGTTGCAGAGCCCTGCCGGTCGTGCTGCTGTCCTGACCGTGGGCTGTGGTCAGTCAGAGCCCAGGGAGCTGCGACAGCTTGCTCTCTCAGCCGCAGCGGGGGAAAAAATAGAAAAAAAGTCACTGGAGCCTGAGAGTCCTCTGGGCAGAGAAAAAAAGAGAGCAATGAGTGTCACCGAAAGAAAGACACTCACATACAGTATACCTTCCACAGATGTGTGTAAACACAGATGTGCGCACATCATATATTGTATACACGCAGCTGTACACAGACACACGCACACCATCACTTTCAAGCATATGGTGCAGTCAGATGATATATAAACACTACTCCATAAGCGCTCCACAAAATCCAGACTCCAGCACCGGACGAGTGGAGGAGCTCCCATCCAACCATCTGATATTTATCCAGAGACTGAGACAGAGTGAGGGTGTTAAAGCCCAGGCTGTTCCAGATAGCTTTCAGCTTCAGAGTGGGGGGTTAAACGGCAGGTTTCTTGGCTCAGGTTGATCGCCATTTTTCATCTGAAGGCCAATCATCAGTAAGCATCTGGACCTGCAGCTTCTTCTTGCAGCGCGCCCTATGGGCCATGGATGATAATATCAACACATCTGCATTTACATCTCGGCCAATATCGGCTTGACAAAAGAGTATGTGTTGTATAAGCCTCCATATCAAAAAAGATGCGGCTACAGTTTTGTGGGATGACTCTTTTTTTTTTTTTTTACAATGTGGTCTATTTTTTTTTTACAATGTCTCTCAAGTGAAAATAAAATTCATGCTGTTCTGAATGAGTATATTGCCTCTTTCAAAAACCAGAATAAAATTCAGTTTAAGAATTTATTTATGCTATTCTGCAGCCTGAGACTGTTGTGAACATTATGAACACAAATAACTCTCTCTCTAAATAAAAACAAAGAAACAAAAGTCTAGTTTGCATGCGATCAATATGCACTATCTAGAGCTGCTCCAGCACAGACTGGGAGACTGACTTTGGACTCAGAAAAGGAGCTGTTACCAATACAAACTAGAAACTGCACCCACAAATTGTACTCATATTGCCAGAAATTACCCTGTGTAGTCTAAGAGTCACACTTGCCATCTTCTCCAACGTATTCCTAGTAGATCTGTAAATCAGCGCGACATCACATTGGGACAGGAAAAGCGCTTCTATCTAATATCTGACTTCTGGGGATACTAGTGAATGTTCAGTCACACAAACTGTGCTACCCTAAGGTATAGAAACTGCATTTCCAGTCCTGAAATTCAGTGGTATTCCCTTTTAAACTCCCTGTCTTGACATGCTACAGGGACGAGGAGATTTTGATGTGATGACTGTTGTAGCTGTGCTGCTTCTTAGCCTAAAGGGTGGCTTTGAGCTCTAAGAAACAGGGATTAACTACCAAGCCTTGCTTCTTTTTAATCTTTTATGCTCAAGTTTATTTTATGTTAGGCTTTGTTTTGACTCCTATCCTTTTGTAATGCCCTGGAATCCCCATTAGGGAGCCAGCCGTCTAGCATTCCCAAATGCAGCCCCCCTCTTTTGCCCACTGTGCAGACCCACTTGGCGGGGTGCCCGTCCATGGTGGGCTCTCCCTCTCTGGTTTCTCTCACATGGCAAAGCTCACAGTGAAACCCTTTCAGATGAGTCAAAATGAGCTTAGAGCTGATCGCCTAACCAAAAACCTGGACTCATTGTGTTCTGTACCAAGAGGCTGGATCACTGTCTTTTAACAAAGAGTTTGGACCAGAGAGCCTTTGGAGCTGAAGGCCTGGAGCCTCTGTTCAAATAAGTCTTCCCCCATATCAAGGCAAAGCAGACTAAAACTAAATCAAGGTTGCATTCTTGTTTGAAGAAAGAAACAGCCATTTCCCCTTTCTTTTGGTAAAAAGGCGTTCTGTTGTCCTTGTAGCAAGGAGAGACCAAATGGACTGTGGCTAAGATAATGTAATGACTGGGCTCATCCTGCAAGGCCAGTCAATCACAGAACACCACTGTTTTCACTGAAGGCCTGCTCAACACAGAGCAGCTGTACAAATACATTAGACAGGATCCAGCCAGCTCCCAGTGAAAACAGAAACTCTGTTTCTTATAAATATATGAATTATTGGATAAATAAATCAAGAGATAGGCTTAAACTACATAAATCTTTGGAATGTGCCTCAAACAAACCAAGGATTGGAACGTTTGTGGATGAAAAAATGAGAACCCGGGAGTGAAAAGGGGCTATTTCTCCAGCCGAGGCCTGAGAGGCCCGATGCTGATGAGTAGGCATTCCCTCTGCCCAGGCAGCCCCAGGCAAGCCCACAGCCTATCCCCAGTGTTTCACATGGACCTCTGAGCTCCAAGTCACAGAGTAATTTACACCATCAGGTAAATTATGCTATCGTGCTAATTACATTCTAATGAAATGTCATGCTTCTGGTTCATCAGTGTCATCTGTTAGTAGATGCAACTGTCATAAAATAAGAGTAAAGATCAGCAGGCAGACTCTCCCGGTCCTGATTCAACTTCAAGACATTTATTATGACTACTTCAGTCATTTGGCTTCACGATCCATTTAATTGCTACCTGGAGGTGTCTGTCACACTCACAACGAATCATCAACTGAACAGAAGATTGTCACAATCATCTATAATCAGACTGGTACTCATCTAACTCTTCTCTCCTGTTGGTAAGTATTCCATCGATTGGCCTCTGATGAGGCTGCAGGGCTATTGGTTGGTGGTGGAAATCTGATTTGTGGCTATTTGGTGTGATACTGATTTGTTTACCCTCTGCGGGTAGGGCAAATCCATAAGTCATGTGGACCAGACTGGAACATGCAGACCAGAACAGGCTGGAGGCTGGGACAGGGTTTGAATGATCTGCTGCTGCCAGCTGTGGAGTGTGTGGGCATTGTCTCCTCTCAAGCCCTTGGGATTCAGCCACACTCAGTAAACCTAGTGCTTTTCCAGTGCTTTAAAGCAGAGAATGTCTTTTTGAGGATGAAGCACACGAGCACACATGCACACACACACACACACGCACAAGCGCACGCACATGCACACGCACACGCACACACACACACACACACACATACACGCAAGAATCAAAGCACTTTCATTGACTCCTCTTTAGTGCCAGACAATTAATTTACTTGGGAACAAACAGAAAATCACAAATCCATGTCACAAGCCTTTAAAGAATTCAAGAGAGGTCACACTTTTTACCCTCCAAGTGGCTTACCAGCAATGACAAAGCAGAAACCAGGCAGTTATACTGGGGACTTCAATATGGAGTGGCGGATACAAAGGCTTGCCTTTCATTTAATCGCAAGCCAACGTAGTCTACATGAAAAGCTTCCATTTGACAAACATGAAACGTCAACATATTGTTGTGTTCTCACAGTTGCTTTTGTTTAAATAAAGAAGATTAAGGCTCAGAACTATATCTTAAACGAAAGATGCTAAATCCTTTTGTTATTGTACCTATTCCAAATTTCCTTGCATTTTCAAACAGCTTTTACTCACTAAAGGCTTACTCACAGAAAGAACAAAAAAAACATACTGCGGCAAATAATTCATGTCTTTGAAGCTGCAGAGCACAGAGAGAAATTCCTCCTCAGGTAGTGAGAAGGGTCGGAGCGCGGTGCGGCACACAGTACTCACCACGGTGCTCAAGCCATGCTCCTTCAGCAGCTTGAGGGAGTTCTGGTAGCAGGAGGTGAGGTCATTGGTCTCCGTAGGGCCCACATGACCTCTGGCCACTGGGCCCACAGTGTGGATCACATCTGTTGGAAGGGGACAACACAGAAAGCTCATTTCAGGGTTACATGGTCGGCAGTTGTCTTTCTAGTCCAGGGAATTGCGCCAAGCGGTGTTAAGCAAAGTACAACAATCATACTGTAAAACCTTGCTGCTGCCTGACACACTGCTGAGCAGCCCAGCCAAGGCTTTTTAGAACCTGCAATATCAGCATCAAATACAAATAAGATAAAGTTTGTCTTCACAATGAGACAATGGGGATGGCATGAACAAGCCAGTGGCTAAAATGAATACATTTATTCAGTTAATAAAACAGCAGCCCAGATAGAAAATCAATTACAACATTCTTTCATGCCATCTACTCAAATATTCATATCTCTCCCAGTACTCTCCTTCCCTGCGTGTAGTAATGTCTCTGCCTGTCAATCACCGGTCTCCTTGTCTGGCCCGGCCAGACTGAGGAATGCGGTCTCTTAATTGAATCATAGGAGCGATGACAGGAAAATAAGAAAATCTAAGCAGTGACTTGACAGAGACATAATCTTTTACATCCCGCCTGACTACCCTTGGCCTTCTCTGTGTTGGACAGGACAGGTCAACAACAATATACAAGTAACTCTGCATCATCCACACTGCATTCCTGTTTTACTGCATACTCCCAGAGAGAGAGAGAGAGAGAGAGAGAGAGAGAGAGAGAGAGAGAGGACATAAAGACTATCCAGTAAGGTTCACCACAGGTATTGCATTAGCGCAGACTAAATCCCAGCATGCTGAATTTCAATATACACTGTAAAAATTAATTGTATTGAATTGCTAGCATCGTTTATCTCTGTGTGCATCAAACAAGTCATATACCTGAAAATTCCTCGAAAAGATCACCAAGGTTGGGCTGCAATATCATACCATTGTAACTTATGATTTAAGAAACCGTGGATGATGAACGCTTTTCTGTTTATTCAAAAACAGAGTGTTTCTGAATACAGAATAACACTGTAAAATTCATTCAACAGCTTTGGCCGGTCATGATACATAAATCTCAATTCATAGCCCATTAAATATTGATTGACTAAGACTCATTCATTTGCAATTTAACACATCAAGTCCCCATTTCTGTGCACTAAAATATTAAACCCTGTTAAAGTATGAATACTGAACATTGTGGTTCATGTGAGCATAGGCAAGTAAAACACAGCAGCTACAGTGAACAAAATGCAAAGTCACCTCAACTGCGTCCCTCTTTTCTTACACCTAACCTCACCATTTACTCTTAATATGAAACACTTAGCCTCACTTTCCCTCAGAATAAATCTAAGCAATATTACTCCTCTACTTGACCATAAATCATTTATGGATTAAATTTAGTTCTCAGTTGTATGTCTGGTTGCTTAATAGGTCAGGATGATAAAATGCATGCGGAAGCGCCATCATCAAGTGGCTTTGGCTTCTGTTGTTTAAAGGGTGAGATTTTGTTTGGGAAAGGCTCGTCTTAAGAAACAAGAGGCGTTCATTGAATTCCCAGCTAAGCAGAGGTTGGTCCGTAATGAGACTGGAGCTGTCTGAAGTATTGTCTTTTTCCAGAATAGCAAGCTGAAAATTGCATAGCACAATGTGGTTATAATGGGGCACGTGGTAAGTTGTTTTTCCTGCATAATTCATGAAGTTCTTCACTACAAGAACTGCAACATGCCAATTAGACTGTGGGCAAGCGCCAAAAACCAGACTACTGGTGAATTCATGAAAATTTAAACAGTTCTTATCTCACCAGTACCCATGTCTGCACTCGTATCCTCAACACTTCCATGTCAAATAAATATTTATACAGCAGTGTTTCTGTAAGGTGAAAGACATGTTTCACTTTGTAACTAAGGGAGGATATTAGAGGAAGGATAGTTAGTAACTGCAGAGTTCCAAAACACACTTTGGCAGCTGCTTCAGGATCTCTGTAAACTCAAACACAGAAAGACCACTGCACCCTTGGGCTTTAAGAAGCACCGAGGTTAGACATTTTGTTCCAAGGGAAAGGGACAGCCATTTCTAAATCCAACAAAATCCCAAGCTTATTTGCAATGGGGTGCTACAGCTCATTAGCACAGCTGTTGTTAAATTCTAGGAATTTTATTAAATCATCATTTTCCAAAGGCTTGCGAGCATGTACTGAGGGAGAGCAGTGTTGAGCCCAGCATTCAGCGTGGGCCCAGGAGTGCAAATGTGACCTTCTCAATGCATCACATTGGCTATGTATGATTTAACCTTGAAGATACTCTTGGCTAAAGGTTATGGCTCCATCTATGTTTATAAAAAATATATTTCACATTTTACAATGTGTTAGGACTGAGGAAATGGTTATTTGTTACAGTATGACTGCCCTGTGCTTTTCAATGCATATATTATACAAAGATGCACTTTGTAATAAACAAAGCAAAACTCAGCATGACAGTATGTGACCGGAGTTCGAAAACCTCTGGCAGATAATTCATCCAACATGGCTTTTCATCATTGTTCTTTTTCTCCCAGCAGAATCCTCTGCTTTTATCATTATTTGCCTCAATTGCCTGACGGATATATTTCAATGTATCAGTGTGTCTACGCTGCAGAGAAGCACACATAAAGACACATGTATACAATTATCTCAGTGCAACCTTCAAACAAGAGGCAAATAAATCTCCATCTTAGCAGGGGAATACACCATGTTGAAAGAATACTAGTGGTCCTCTCACCGTTCTGCGGTTGGGACTGATTACTGGTATGATAACAACCGCAGGAATCAGGAGAAATGTGCTGGGAAATACACTAATGGGAGGCTATATGGTCTTGTATATGTTGAAAGGAAATTAATCAGTCGATATCACTGAAAGTTAAAAATCCACACACCAAAGGTAACTTTGTGTGTGTCCTAACCTGTTACAAACAGTTGAGCCTTTGAAAAAAGTATAAATGATGCACTCAATAACTCTAGAGGAAATAAGCCAATGAATGGGGAATACGATAACAGCCAATTATTTCACAATCACAATGAAGCAAAACAGGACTACTGAGGGCAAATTACTAGACATAGCCTTGCATACCTCACTCTAAGCTTACAGTAGGAGTGAGTGAGGGGTTCAAGGAACTCTTCTCTCACACACACTGCACAATCCCCACTGCACACACTACCTACAAGACCCTTGCCTTGCCAATTCCACCAATGGTTAATGAGTTTCCCTTCCCAGCTATGTTTTACCTTTTTTTGTGTGTGCCAAATATCTCCTTTGGATTTGTTCGCTCCCCTTGCTTGGGGCTACAAGGCCAGTAACACAATTGAGCCAGCAAAGACTGATGACTGCCGTTCACACAGTGCTTTGCCTCCCCTAAGCTTATAGGTACTGCAGTACAGAAAAGAAGAAGAAAAAACCCCAATCCTGCCTTTCAAGTTCACTCCTTTTAAAAAAAGTTAAATTTAGAATTATGTCTGAAATTCCAAATCAATACAAAAGAAAATAACTATATCAAATATCATAACCAGATTTGTATAGTTCCAGCTGATTATATGCTTTGCTTATCCCATTTCACAAAAATGCTGAGTGAAACAAGGAGAATGCATTTTCATCAACATAGGGCCGAATGTTTACAACCTTCTCCTCATGACCATTACGCTACAAAAAACCTTTAGCTCTAAGAGGAATGGAGTGGAGTTTTTAAAATTCTCCATCTGTTTTATTGTAAATGGGTGAAACGTGCCACAGCGCCTACATTTAACTGCCTGCTCGGGGCTTCTAATGTGCCATGATTAGCACGCTTTTCTCCCATCAATTCCCTGAAAGTCAATACATGAGCGCTCAAATGAGGCAACAAGGAGCAAGCCAAGAGAATCGACATAATATTGGCATTTTATCTTCATGCATGCTGATTCAGTTTAAGAGTATCTGTCTGACTAGCTGCCTACAGACCATGGTTACATTTACTGTAGTCCTATCCAAACAGAGTGGAGTGAGCGAGTCTATGCATATGTGTGGCAAGGAGAGCACTGGTGCAGTGTCGAATGCTACTGTTGTGCTCTATCAGCCTTGATAGAATCATAGCAGTAAAAATGCACAAGTCGATACAATGAGGAAGAATACACATCAGTTGAGTGTGCAGAGCTGCTGTCAGCAACGGTGTGTATGACTTAACCTTTCCACCCCTTTGTTAGTAGAGGGACACATTTCTCTAACAGCAGAGAAAGACTTATCCAAACAACCCGGGAGAGTGCTGTAGCAATTATAAAGGCAAAGATGCTTTAAAACGGGTATTCGTTCCTGTAGGGAATGCAATAACAATAGACAGACAATGCAATAAGTGCAAGATATAATTCTCGTGTGCATTTATCTCATGTCACATTGAAAGCATCCTTTGTTTAAACACGACAGAAAATAGCTTCAGAAAGTTGATCCTGTTTTTTCTCAACATCCTGATACAGGAAAGTACCGCTGTTGCACACAGCAATTTACCAGCAAAAAGTCCAATGAAAAAGTGTGACATTGTATTGCGTTATCCTACCTAAATACCTCTCTGGCAATAAACTTGGAAGAAAAGCAGCATCTCAATTTCACCAACATAAGTATATTTATGTTGTTGTCAACTTCACTGTGAGTGATTTACTGGTATATTTAGAGCAAACACCGTTGTGCACTGCAGCCAACCTAACACAACAGCCATAATGAATAAATGAATGACTAATAGGCAATTATTTCAAGTTGATTTAATACATTATTGGGATTGCAGTGACATTAAATTGTATAAACATAGGCTACTTTATTATATCTATTGATTTCATAATTAGTCCTACCTCCATCTAGCTCTGTCTAACAATAGTTAACGCGTAGTCTATTACCAAGTTATTTACAGAGCTCTCGGAGAGTGCTTGACCTATTTACAGTGTTTTAGTAGACAAAGGATATGTGTAACATGGATACCGATATCATTACTTTATGTAAATTGGACCAGAACCCTCATAAAAGTTAGTTTACCAGTCATCAGAAACAAATTTAACAAGAATATCTCATATTATTGCAGTATTTTAACAACCTGCTCTGACTTTTTTAAGACTGCTGTGCCAGAAAAATTGAACCAGTACGTCTGGGGACATGGGGTGTGTGTGTGTGAAATAAATAATGTGGCAGGCATGGTGCCTGTCTGAGTGAAACAGAGAACTTTTAACTCACTCACATACAATTTATGAATGTAAATGTAAAGAGGTGAGTAAAACACAAACTCTGTGTGTATTATTTCCCTTTGAACCTGCTCGGTTGACATAACGGAGACAGTGGCAAGTGATTTTCAGTAAGTCTGGATTGATCAGGATGGGCATCAAACGCCCCCCTGCACACACCAACTGTACAGCATGTGTGTGAACATCTTAGATAAGCCTACTAACGTATTCCTGAGCTCAGGGAGAAGAGCTACCAAAGGGACATGCACACTTCAAAGACGCCACTTTCTTAGCAACTCAAAAATCTTTTGAAATATCTAGAATTCATTTAGAAGAGAAGTGCTATGCTATTTCAGTGAGGGACCGGCACTTCACAGCCTAATCAATCTTTCATTTTCTGGTTGCCTATACTGACTTTGAGGTCCAAAAGGCAGAAAACACTTGAACTCGTTAATGCATTGTGATTGCTCTTGAATGGTCCCATTCTTGTCACAACCCTTGAGGTACAATATAAACACTGTTAGCACCAGAGAGATGTGTGGATATGGGAGCCTCATTTAGATCTATTATAATTCACAAGAGCCAGCAGACAATAATCAAACCGCTTTCACGCTGCCCATGGCAATTATCTTCCACACTTAAAAATCAACAAAGCACATAATGACTTACAGTCCATTAAGAAATTCAGCCAAAATTGAATTTAAATGCTGGCTCTGCAATCACCATCTTTATGGGTTAAGCCTGAATCTGTTTGGAGAGTGGATTGTGGGCTTATTAGTTTGTGAGAGGCTTGCCTGACTTTAGTGTCTGTATAAAGTTCCATGACTGATTCTGAAAACCCGGACTGCATTTCCACTGTGGCTTGAATCTTTATTTCACTGTAGCGGCTGCGGCCAATTCAACTGCCGAAACTATTCCATTTTTCCAAACGATAAAAAATCTCTTGCATAACAACAACAGTAAAAGCTGTACGTATCCATGATGGAGACTGTCTCTGAGGAGTCTGAATACGTCCGAGTCGGCGGCTCCATGAAACCATGGGATTACTTAAAGCGCAGTAGTAGATGTCCGGTGTGGTGCAACAGCGACAACCCCCTGTTGTCTTGCCTATACAGTGTAATGCATCAGCGCCAACTGAAGCAGGGCAGATCAATAGACAAAGCTCTCGCTGAAATCTCGGCACTATCGATATTGAATTTTTTGTTTTTCTCCAAAACATAAGCAAAACAGAAACAAAAAACACAGGAGAGCAGAGGGGAGTGTGTTATTTCGCAGTCACATATACTCTCCAAATGCATTTCGAAAGAGAAGCCACAGGGGTGGGATCAGCATTCAGTTCAATAATTAAAAAAATAACTAGCATTTATTCTCATCTATGATCAGGGGTAATTTATGGACATTTGGTAGCGTGATTCCAAAATAAGTTTATAAGTACTGGGTGTTAAGGGCCCAACCATTCTTTGGAAAGCAGAAACTTCAGCCTACTTTACAGTCTATATACCGGCCAGCCTAAACACAAGGGGTACGAATAATCTCCCCCAATTCAGCCATGGAACAAGGGTGGTTAACCACACCTTTGGGTGAATTAAATGAGAGCGGGTGCAGGCCAAGAGACCCGCAGAACACCAGGGTGAACACGATGATGAAGATTACTTGGCTTCCACTGCTCTACGCATTTTCATTGAACTGGAAGAAAATGGATGTGACCAGCTTAAAATGAGAATGATTATGTTGACCCTCATGTGAACACTTAACCCAACACACACACACACGCACACACACACACACACACACACTGGGGTATGTATCTGTACGCATGCATACACAATAAATGAGACAGCACTCGACAAGAAACCCTGTGAGCATTATTGTATAATTTTGTTATGTTTGTAAAAGTTCACTTTAGAGGATTTTTTTCCTGTTTATTAATGTGTTTGCTTCTACTAATGCATTTGGATATTTTATTTTATTATCGCTAATTGCTTGCCACATTTAGAATGACATAACTGAAATGAAAACAAAAATCTCAAAATCAAAACACTTTAATACTTAACTGCTACGTTCAGTCATGAATTGTAAATGTACAGACACTTGACATGGGTTCAGGGAGAGAGAAAAAAGCAAAATGCTAATTGAAAATTTAATGCTGATTGATTTGTTTTGTTTTCCCCCCACTTATGAGCTTTACCTAGAATAAGCGACATAGTTGAACTGATGCTTATTATTGCATTTTCAAAAGTCCCCAAGGATTACTCTCAGGTGCTTGGAAAACTTGGAGAAGAATCCAATGAACAAACACAAACAACAACAACAACAAACTCACACGTCCTCGGGTCTCCTCACGCTGTGCTGCTGCTAGATAAAAAATACAAACTCCTTGTCATTGTCATTCATCTCTTCATGTAACTGAAATGCCACAGTGCCTCTCTATGGTGAGTTGCTATTCATGTTAATGTAATGAACCTGAACTGAGTCACTACACATGCCTAGTGGTGAGGTTAAAGGTTAGAGCGTTACAAAACTCCCCACTGTCTTTGAAAGCTTTAATGGAAAAAAAATAAAATAATAATAATAAAAAACCATTAGTGCTAGCTGAAACTACAAGCTGCATAAAGCACATGGCAAGATGTGTATCTTTTGTGACACAAATGGAAGGTACTGTACACGTTGCTCTATAATTTCATGTTCTTTCCTCAGCATTGTCGGTGATTCACAACAACACACATGAAACCTGAAAAAAACATTTGCGATTGTGTCTCTCCATACAGTGGGCTACACACCGCTGTTCATTACGCCTGCCGCCGCACATCTTATCATGACAGCATATAATTGCTAGTCACTGTGAAATGACACGTCTATCTAGTGTCAATCATGATGAAGTCGTCTCTTCAAAGTGTTCAGCGGCCCTTGGAAAAACAGTTTGAGGGATGGCATCTCACGTTAAAGACTTCTTCAGAATTTCCCGTTCCTTATCCTTCATCTCTAAACACGACTCAGTCTGTCAGAGCGTCAGTCTGTCAGAGTGGCACGCGGCGCCTTACCGAGGCTGACAGGTGAGGATCTGCCTGTGCTAACACGCGGGCTGCAACCGCACTGTAGATTTAAGAATCACCACAACTTTTTAAAATTTTGTCATGATCTGAGTTTAAAAAAAAATAAAATTAAATAGCCTTTACATTTAGTCAGATTTTAGTCATGGTATCTTGATTAAACTTAGTCACCTATCGACTAAAATGGCCTATGATTTTAGGGAACTCCAAAAATTACATTATAGTCAAAGAAAATGCATCCATTTCAACAGCTCAACCTTTAAAAATGTGTAGATTACATTTGCAACATTTAAACGTTTTCCTATTTTCTTCTTTTGAACTCTACACTAGTGATGTAACAAATGCTGCCTACAGAAATAGCACATTTTGATGATATATCATGATATAGCCCTTTTTTGGATACATTTTATAAGCATTTACATCTCTACACTCAACCGTATAAAATGAAACACAATCTTTTTTTATGAGAATAATGTCAGAATTTATCCAGTCAAGTGATAACAAGTCAGGCGATAAAAACATCATGTGACTGTACTGATAGATACTGAGGAGATAATTTTTAATGGTGTCACTATGTTATAATAAAATCAAAAACATGGGGAAACTTCTACTAAGGTGTTTTATCGTTTCATCATATTCCTGTCATTACTAGAATGAAATAAACTTATTTCAAATGTCGTCATGGGCCAAAATATAGTCACAGTTTCGGTTGATTAAATTGTAAAAAAAATAAATAAATAAAAAAGACTGCTAACAAGCATTTTAGTCATTAATTTTGTGATGGGATAAACACTCCTACTTTTACATCATTGTGCAGACCTGCACAATGCTGAAGTGTTTGATGTTCGCAGACAAGAAAACAGCATTGATCACAGTGGGAAAAGGGGAGGGAGGGTTTGCATTCTAGTTTGGGCCTTCAAATACTTTCCTTGTGGATTTGCCGCGGTTAAACCTCCATCTAAGTTGACCCTGCACCCTGCAGGCGCCCACAGTAGAGCGTTTCAGTGGCTGAGATGGAAGCTGATCAAGAGGGGTAATTGTATCGGATGGAGTCTGTGTCAGAGTATAGGCTTGGTGGGGTGAGGCTGCGGGTGGGGGGGTTACAATGATAAGGTCTAGGTGGTTGAGGCAGGCTGACATGGCTCCCCATGGCTTCTCCACAGCTCAACAGTAATGGAACTCAATCTCATCAGGTGAGATGCTTTGTGTTTCTCATCTCCTACACACATCCCCCGGTGAACACACTGTACCTTTAGCCAAACTGTACCGCTGTAACAGGCACAATACAAACCTCTTCAGCGTATCAAATACAGGACTAGAGTAGAGGCCCAGGCACTTGCCAATAGAAATGCATCTTGAATTCTAATTCCATAATGCCCACAAGGGTGACCAGAGCTCCAGTAATGAAGTATATTTTAGCGTGATTGCTAGCCTGGACCCTCTCAGCATGCGCACAGCTGTTCCTATGTTAGTCGCTGAGGATTACTAAATTAAGTGTGTACACCCACTCGGACATGGAACTGGTGTTGTCATGGTGACAGAGAGTGCAGAGTGATCCCCTAACGCTCACCGAGGCTCCAGTCTGAAAGAGGGGGCTTTTAGCAGACCTGCAGTCATCTGCCGCATGCCAAGCGGATACAGTTGTTAGCGCATTAATGTTCCCTTCTTTAAAAAATGGATTAGGGTTGTCTTCGTGATTATTCATACGCTTGGCTTTCAATGAGCTAATTCAGAGTGTCATTGAGATTCTGCCACATTCAAACAGATGCTGAGGGGCAAAGAGCAAGAGAGGAGCAGTTATAAAGGGTAATGACGACAGAGAGAGAAAGAGGCAGAGCGTCGTGTGCACATTCAATATCGCAGGCATGTTTCTGCTGATTATGACAAATAATTACATGAAATTGGAGTCGATGCAGGCAGAGAGTAAACACGTAATCGTGTGAGGATCGTGAGGATTTGCATACCGCTATGCATACAGTGACATGTATACTGTCACATAAATGAATCACTCCTAATGCAGAGGCACATACAATATGTATTTTTTCCCACTGGCTCAGAAGTATTGATCAGCGCTTCTCCACACAGTAAATCATTACCTTTAGCAGCATGTTACAACCTCACAGTCACGCACACACACACCCACACACTCCAGTACAGTACAGTAGTACAGCACAGTACAATACACACTACCTTCCTGACTAATGTCAGGAAGCTCTTCAAGTGAAAGGAAAGAACACTTACTGCTAAGTCATCCCTCACAACCTGCTGGTATGCATTTATACTGCTCTACTGTAGTGAACAGAAGGTAAGCTGGGTGTATGTGTGTGTGTGTGTGTGTGTGTGTGTGTGTGTGTGTGTGTGTGTGTGTGTGTGTGTGTGTGTGCGTGTGTGAGCGTGTGTGTGTGAGAGCACGGAGGCGGGGTATTCAGAGGGGACACAGCACTGAGGG
>OMOV01012796.1:8579-19415 GCA_900312565.1 Beryx splendens
TGGAGGAGGACCATCCAGGATGGGAGAAATGCGGAGAATACATTTCAGGCGCCGACACACACACACACACACACACACACACACACACACACACACACGCACGCACACACAAGAAATCCTGGGAAACAAGATCATAACAAGGGAATGGGAAATGTGCAGAACTATGAGGTCACTCGAAATCCATTTACTATTTGTTACTTCTCTCATGAAGGTGCGTCTCAGCAGGTACACATTTGATTAAAAAAACCTTGCTATGGGGCGCCCTGGTGGATCACCGTGTAGAGCGCATACCATTAAGGCTCGCAGCGACTCGGGTTCGAATCTGGCGCGCGGTCATTTGCTGCATGTCCTCCCCTCTCTCTCTCCCCCATACCTTCCTGTCTCTCTCTCACTATACATCTGTCAAATAAAGTATAAAAACGCCAAAAAATAAATCTTTAAAAAAAATTTTTTTAAAAATTGCTATAGACTATCGAAACACTATAGAAAATATTTTTAACATGGTGGCATTGCAATTATAATCATAATGAGAGAAAAAATCCTGTAGATAAAGTGGGTTGTGTGCAAGAGAAAGACTGAACAGTATAATTATACAGGCTGGTGTGTGTCATACATACTTTCAACTTCCATCTATTTCTAAGGTATATTCATGGCACAGAGATGGGTAGCATTATGATATTCTAAGTCATTTCTCACTTACCTTTCAGTGTGTTTGATTCCCTATACACTGCCATGGACACAAATGCAACATGCTCAGCAAGAGCATGCCACAAGGGTGTCTACAGAAATGAGAAGAAAGAACTGATTTTTTTTTTTTAAAACAACAGACAGATGTCTGTATGCCTCATGGGAGTACAAATGGCTTATGCAATTCATAATTTAGTAATATGACCCGCATATACACTGGTTTTGCATATTAGGATGATGTGTCCCTTAATATGAAATTGGCACTACCATCATAATAAAGGCAGCTTCTACCTCCTCTGTGTAGGCATGAGATGTGTCCTTAATATTTTACACTCTCAGCATATATCTGAAGTATTGCAATGGATTTTTCATACACAAGACTTTTTTCGCTGGGGCTAAAAAACACAATTGGTTTCTGTTGCACTGATTCATGCGCAGAATCATTAAATGAATGGTAATTCACATGATGTGCTACTCAAAGTGACAAACGTACTCCATACTCCATACAGCTCCATACAGCTTTTGTATACATTTGTGCGTGTAGCGAAAAAACACCAAAGCTAGAAAAGGATGTAATTGCCTCTATATGAAATGTTCTTTGCTATAAAAAAGCAGAGTGTTTCTACCTTTGATCACTTTGTAGTTTTACATTCCACCGAAGGCTTGGGTCAGAGAGGTTACTATAATATTCAAGGCACAGAGAAGGCTGTTGACACGTGGAGCTTCCTCTTTTTTATTTCACTGATTAGCACACCTTCAACCAGAGAGGAGGAGCTAACCAGTGAAGTCAGCCGGTGTAGTGTTTGGTTGGCATGAAACCCTGCAGACTCTCCGCTCTCTGTGGCACATGATTGCCTATCGCTGATCTAAAGCCTTCTGCATGTCCTGAGTTCAATTGAGTTAAATACAGCTATACAGTTATACTTATAACCAATAAGAAAATAAAGCATATAGTTTGATCAAAATTCTCATTGATACCATTTACTTGAAAGACAGTTTGCTTAAACGACACAGTGATGTTTTATGGTTTGTGATACATGAGCACTTCACAGTAAGAGAGAAAGACTGTTGAGAAAGACTCCTGCTTCTAAAGTTACTGTCAAGTTGTCAGTGCACAAATGTTTTCCCTGGTGCTTTCAATGATGTTAAACTTTCAGTTTGTAGGAAACAATGGTGCAGCGTTTGGCTTACTGTGCTACTCACGCACACTCAAAGGATGTCACTGACAAAGCTGATTGATAAATGACTGTTTTGTCCAACCACTGACTTCCTGCGCTGGATTTTAACTTAAATTGAATTTCAAGCTCCAATGAGATGTCAGTGTTAGCACACCACAAATCCTCTCAGGGAAAATGTTGCTGTCAAAGCAGAAAGACATTTTGGCTTTTCCCCCTCTTTTCCTTGGCCATTTCCCAAACATCCTCATTCATCATTCATTCAAATACACTTTGAAGAAAGGGACATTTCCCCTAATATTATAGACCTGAACTGGTATATTCTGAAAATGATGGTATTCAACTTACAAGAATGTAAGATTCTGTACTCACAAAATGTCTTATATTTGCCTTGACTCATTTCCAGGTTATGTGGGTAGATGAAAATCGTCATTTTGAAATAAGCATATGTATGTGATTGCACTATTATTAATAGATGGACATGTCAAGCTTTATCTAGGTCATGAGCATGGCTACTTCAGCAGCATTATAACTTCTAGATTATCCCAACAGCTTTAATATGCACTACAGTAACATACAGTGGTAATGACTGGGGGCATAGCTTATAGCTTAAAAGGTTGTCGAGGTTAATTTGTAAAAAAATAAATAAAATAAAATAAAAAATAAACATCTGATTTCTTTGCAGCAGCAAATGGTTACATTTTAAAGACAGTTTTCTTTTACTGATACCTTTGAACAATTTTTCCAAGTGTGTTATTTAAATCAAAATATTTAATTCAGCAAGAAGATGGAGGGATTAACATCCGCTCATGACAGTAAGCGCTTTAAAGATTTTGCAGAGCATATCACTTTACAAGTTTACACCGAAGCACTTTTGCTCCCCCATGTCTTTGGCCTCCTATGTAGGCTATGAATATTATTCATAAATGTTGTTAACATTACCCAATCCAAACATATCTACCAATGCCAATGTGAATCTTCTGCATGATCAAAGGGACGGAATCTTTTATCTGATGCTCAGGCCATTTCCCCTTTTATTAATGTAACTAAAATAGCTTTCCTACCATTCTAATGAGATGAAGAGGATGGGCAGCTCTAATGTTCTAAATGGGTAACTAGGATTCTCATGGATGAGTGCAATTATTCTTAGGGGTTAATGTTAGACTCCTGAAAAGCTCCACAGTAATTGATAAATGGGTGTATAGCCTAGAGATGTATTCAGGGTTACTGGGCTGCAATATGCCTAGAGGAGCTCTTTCACTGAATTATTAAAGGCTACTCTTTCCCGATTTCTTTAGATGGGGCAGTGGCTTCACTCAGGTCCAAAAATGGAACAATAAAGTTACCAAAAGATGTCTGGTGTTTTGTAATTAATATTTGTTGGATACCATTCTACAATTCATTTACTTCCAAATGCATATGCACCATTGCATTATTACTGATATTATGTATAGAGTATATGTACAGGAAAAGGGAATATCGGGAATCAAACTGTTTTGATGACCAAATAATTTATATTTTTTCCACCAAGGTGGGCAATACTTCTGTTATATTCTTAGGTTGTCTTTACACATGCTCTGATTTTCTCACCATAAATGACACAAATTTGATATTTTTTCATTGCTGTCTCAATGGAATACTTTCAAAATCAGATTTGAAAGTGGCTCTCATCTGGTAAATATTTCATATATGACCAACAGACTTGTGTGTCTTTGTGGTCAGATTCATTTAATTTTGTAATGAACAAAGTTAAGGTGTCTTATTTCATAGCAAAGCTGTTTTAAGGAAAAATGTATTAACAACTTTAACTTAAAAGAAAGAAGGGGAGCATTGTATGGTTTCTTCTTGATGAAGAATGTTGGATATTCAGTTACTTTGATTTAAAAGACAAAAATACAAAAATCAGTATTAGTTTGCAAGTTTTCCATACATCATTATACACCACATGGGAAAGTTATGATCAATGTTGTGAACAGTTAACAATTTTTGCCATGCCATCGTTTGACAAATCCACACTGTCTGCCACATCAGCATTCCTCTTTTGCTCAGGACATAGACCCAGAAATCTGATTCATTCCACACACTATACTGTGTAGGCAGCCTTGACAAACTATTGGATATGATCAAAAAATTGGATGTGGTCTCTTGCCGGCATTATATTTTCTTCTCTGGAAAAAGGTAAACAGTATATTCACCATTTCCAACACTGTTTGCGAGCATTCTTCTCAGCATCAGGCAAAAGAAACCTGTCTTGTTGTTGTCATCTCTACCATTACACAGCATCATACATAAATGTAACACTCAAACACATACAGGTAATAGTGTCCCTGAACATTTCAATAATACCTGATGGCTTGACTTGAAAAAAAAAAGAAAAAGACAGGGAGGGGGGGGAAAGCAAAGTTGGAATATGAAACTAAGAATCTGCAATGATAATCATGGAAATAATTTGGTCAAAAAATGCAATCACACATTTTATTTACAATTGGCTGGGGAGAGACCCCCCTCCCCCCCCCTCTATACAGTTTGCAATTATTTGAATACATGTTCATTTCAGAGACAAGCAGTGCCACAGAGACAGCTGCCTGCCAAGAATAACAACATGCTGATTACAGCATATGGAACTGCACCAGCCGTTGGAATTATTTTATGACTTGTGTGTTTTTGACTTTCTGTATTTTGTTTGATGCATAGAATGGTTTCTATGATAAACTGCTATGGTCGTGCACATCCCCCTCATAGTCATCATGTTTGATACTTAATAACCATTTTTACCAAACACAATAACAAAGTTAATACAAATACATTAATCATACAGTACATTGGAATTCATTAAAGCTCTTCCACCAATATCAGGAGCAGTGGCAGCTGGTCAATAGAGGGCACCAGGGCACCGCTACCTGAGCTTGCATTGGAAAAAAAGAAGAAAATAAACATTATGAGTATGTTATAGCTCCAGATTGTGTGCAAATGCATCATTGCAATAAAAACATGTTTTCATAGTTTCAAAGTCTCTTCTCTAGTTTTACCACAGAACCTTTACTTCCACCCAAGAGGTGTGGTTTGAAATGGCTCCATTAGATCATGCTAAAGATGGACACATCTGAAAAGACCCTGAAAAGACAGGAGCCATGGAGACTGTCAACGTGAAAAATATAGCTGGAATAAGTGGCACTGCCCAACCAGGAGAGAATCGCATCAGCCACCACTGATCTTGAGATATTTTGGGTCAATATGTCCTTTCCTACAAAAGTACATTTTAACTGACAACTTTTAAACTGCCTCGTTAGGTAGAGCAACAACCGGTATTGATAAGTCCATAAAATGCATTTTGTAGCTAACATTTTGTTGGTAGGATGTATTGTATAGTAGGTTGTCCCATATCATTAAACAAGTGGCAAGTGAGTAATAACAAACAAAACCCAGTCAGTCCGCAAAGTGGACGGTCCAGTCACAGTTTGGAGGCTGAGCCAAGGGGAGCAATGTAAGCAAGATGCAGTAGCAGGAATGTAAACAACAATGGCAGCTGAGGAGAGTGGCAATGTTGGCCATGTACTGGAGGCTATATCTTCTATTATTTCAGATGCATTAAAACATTAACAAATAGCAGCGCTGAAGGCTTTTGTCAGATTATATGTTTTTGCTCTCCATGAATCAGATACAAATGGTCAATATTGCCCCAATGTGCTAAGCTACATAACGTTGTTTATAAGCTAACCTTTCCATGACATGACACATGATTTCCATGACAACAGGACTTGAACACGGTGCACTGTGCCTATGCCATATGACTCGTTTTGATTGGTTTGAACATTTAGGATAATGCAGACCTCCAGTGAAATTGCTCTCAGGGAGAGCAGACATGTCTAGGCTATAATTAAGCTATTCAGTGATAAGTGATTCAATTTTACAAAACCGGTGCATTTTATAAGACAAGAAAACTGAATGAATCTAATGCAAGCTTTAACAAAGTTTTGTAGTCTTTATATATATATATATATATGTATATCAGTGGTGAACCCTCAGGGCCTTCAAGGTATTCTCTGAAGGCCCTAGAATCCTAAAAGGCTTAAATGGAAAAAGAAAAACAGTCTGTCCAACAAATCTGTTTTGTCTATAGGTTGTTACTCGCTATATTATGTGTTGAACCATCTTATATTTGTGTGAGTATCTGTGTGTAGCGAAAAAATTTCCTTTTTTTTGTCATGTGTGTTGGAAAAATTCAACCAATCAGAATTTTTCTCTGGTGTTGCTGGGTGGAATTTTTAGCCTCTGGGCGTACTCTTTCAGATTTTGCCACAGCCTCTGGCTATTCTCGAATGCCCTATTGCGTATGTTTTATATATATATATATATATATATATATTTTTTTTATATTTATATATATATATATATATATATATATATACATAGGCCTATATAGATAGATAGATAGATAGATAGATAGATAGATAGATAGATAGATAGATAGATAGATAGATAGATAGATAGATAGATATACACACACAGTATACTATATAGGTTTGGACTGAACACATCACACAGTTTTCACCTCAAAGCTAAAATCGATCGGAGGAGCACCCAGGGGGTGGATGGGAGTGTGAGGGTGTTAGGGTAAGTGTCCCTGTTGGCCCTTGACATCTTTCTGTGATGATGACCCAGAAACACTGTAACCCTCCATCCCTGCTGCTTCAGTAGAGGTCAAGATTTATGCGGCTAGTGTGAAACTGAGGTCATGCTATCTCTCTCTAGCAGCAGCCTCCTGTCTCAGCTTGCTAGTTTCACACTTCTCAACCCCCATGAGAGAATGAGAAACAGAAACCACAAATCTGAGGTCCACACATTACATTCCTTTGACTAATCTCACAAATACAAAGATTCCATGTGCATTTTGTGCCTGTGCTGGTCAGACTTATGAAACGCTTTACAAATTTGATGGTGACAGAAGATTAGCTATGCATGATGGACTTGGTTATGCAAAAGTGTCTTATCAATGTACCTTTATAATATAATGGAGAAACAACAACTCCTAAAAAGTGTTGATAAAGACAGTAGATATAAGCTAAGAATGGAGCCACAGAGTTGATATAGTGGCAAAAAAAGTGCTTAAATTTAAAGAAATGTTTAAAAAGTGGGAATTGTGAAATAAAGGACCAACACTTAAATTCAGCAACTGTAGAGAGTGAATTATTAATTTGTAGAGAAATGGCTCGCAACTCTTGAATGCTCCCAACAATTTTATTTAGTTAAATGGACAACATTTCCATCCCAGGTGGGATCTTCCCACTGTCGTGGGAACTTTGTTGTCGATCTAGGGAGGGTTGAGACTGCCGTGCCTCCTCCGATACATGTGGAGTCGCCAGCCGCTTCTTTTCACCTGACAGCGAGGAGTTTCGCCGGGAGGATGTAGCACGTGCGGAGGAACACGTTATTCCCCCCAGTTCCCCTCCCCGCTGAACAGGCTCCCCGACCGACCAGAGGAGGCGCTAGTGCAGTGACCAGGACACATACCCTTATCTGGCTTTCCCCCCGCAGACACGGCCAACTGTGTCTGTAGGAACGCCCAACGAAGCCGGAGGTAACAACGGGGGCGCGAACCTGCGGCCCCCGTGTTGGTGGCGAGGGAATAGACCACTACACCACCCCCATTACTGCAACTTTTAATAAAATTATATTTCTAGATTCAATTCAACATTTGCACAGTCGCCATGCACATGAGCATCAATACTGTATATAGGCACCTATTCAATTGTATTGTTGATTGTATTCAATCACAAACCATCCTTTAGTTTGACTGATTCTTTACTGGGAGGAGGAAGTTGCTTCAGCTAGAGCTGTGGGTGTTATCAGTGCATTTTATGACATCTAGCAGCTAGAAGCTAGCATGGTCAGTTAGCATTGTTAATACTAGTGCAGTGCCCGTTCGCCCCGCTGCTGCATAGAACGCTGTTCGCTTGTTTATTCAAAGTTTAGTAATATTGAACGTGCGTGTCCAAATTGCACCAAATCTGACACTGCATATTGTGAAGTACATCAGACGAATGGTTCTCAAGATATGCAAAGGAAACACAGACAGACAGACATTCCTGGAATTAGTAGACAGATTGATACAGTAGTTTCATAGGGATGGGGGGACTATGGATCGGTGTTCATCTGTTCATTCGTTTGTCCATCAATATCTCAGATACCACTGATTCAATTTTGACAAATATTGGATATTTGGTGCAGCTCTCTTGCTCTACAAATTTGTCTCTAGGATCATCAGTATTTGCTATATTGGATTTTCTACTATTTTGAATTTCTTGAAAAACATTTTTACCCATAAGGCTTTTTAATTTCTTCAAATGCATACATTGTTTATAGCAAACTATGCAATGGCAACAATGGTAAATGCAAAGGTCAGAACTCTGAGTGAACTTTTCTATCCACCATGGACTCATTTAGAAGAAAATACTGGGATCCATATTATCTCTTTTTAGTTTAGAGGAAGAAAATAACCAAAAGAGTGCCTCTAAATGAGTAACCCAAACTAAAACCCAAACTACAGTCTGTTTTGCTATTTTTAACAGTATTCCAATGCAGGTCTAATACAATACAATAAAGTCAGCCAGAATCATATCAGAACTTAGGAAAATTGGAAACATTCTGAACAGCTGAACATAACCAAGACTAAAGAGATATGCCAATCCTTATAAAAGCTGAGGTGGTGCAGCATTAAGTTTCAGCTCTCCATACCCTGACCAGTCAGACCCATGGAATGCTACACCATCCATAGCGTCTGACCATGGAAGTGTTATATTATTGCAACAAGCTGCCAGTAGTTGAAGTTAAGTTTCCATGTGCAAGATACAGATAAACTTCTCTTTTCCATACATGGTTCTTATCGTCATGAATACATTGCATTGGGAGAGACAAGACCCATACACACCATCCTGATAATTCAAAGTAACTCTATAAGCTGTAAATGCTGTTTTCACTGGGAGACGGAGCTTGATTAGCATTTCATGGGTCTGATTTGTCGAGCTAATCTCTACAATATCAACTAAAATCTCAAAGCTCTTCAGGAATTATGCTTGCAACATTTTTTAGACAACTCAGACGTGTTGGTATGCAGCTATGGTAAAAGTGTAATTGCAAGTTAAATACCATAGTATTTCCAGGGGTCTCTGTTACATGTAGCAACTCCATCCACAACACCCATCCACTGTCTATTCAACAACTATATTAAGGTGGGATATTTGGTAAAGCGTGCTAGATACTGATTTTGGACAATCAAGATTATGGACTTGTGAGATTATTCCTAACCTAGAGGCAGTGCTACCTTGGGCTAACTTAAGCGGCTTCTCTGAGGATCATCTGGGTTGTGCTGGTGGAAAAACCCCCATCCACACAATGCCTTGTGGTTTCTGCCTTCCTGCAGCCCAGTAACACACCTGGGACCAGATGTATAAAACTCCAAAAACCAGTGAACCGTTGCCTACGTTGGGCAACAGTTCTCCTAGGACCAGAACAACACAGTAACCCAATGTATTATCTCCTCCCAAGTTAATTTAACATCTCCTCCCAAGCTAATTCAGCATCATCTGCCCTTGGTGGCTTATTTAAGGTGCCATATTCGCTTGTGGCAATTCTGCACCTCCTGCGCAAGGACATCAGTCTCCTCTTGGGAGAGGCTTTTATGGCGGATCCACTCCAGACTGTTCTCTTCCATTACATAATTGTCAGAGTGCCGTGGTGCAGAGCACACTGGTTTCAAAGGGAAGGAAAAGAGGTGACTTGATTGGTCATGATTGAAGCCAGGCCCACCACACCTACTGATAATGTAATCCTTGTAATACCACCCTGTTTCCAACTGTGCCACATGCCTCTGGCCCCCAAATTTCCCAAAATTAGTCACCACATCCTGGATGCTTACACTGTGCACCTGTGACTCTGCATTCATGCTGTGCACTGTTGGTTCACAACATAGCACCCTAAGGTTCCAAATGAAATGCCGCCCAAATTCTCAAACATCAAACTTTTTTATAATCTTTTCCACATTTCCATATCACACTCAGCTCAGCTGACTCATCAATGTCTGTGTACATATGATGCACACACATTCTCATTGCACATTGTATGTAAACATTGTATACGTACAAAAAACTGTTAAACCTCTTGGATTGTACTTTGAAATATTTTAGAGCACTTTTTATCAATAAATGGAGCAGAGTGGAATAACTACTCACCAGTGTCAGATCCTCTATATTGGAAATGGGCTGAGAGGGCCATTGACCACAATCTCACCAGTGTCAAAGCCAGCCAGAAAATAAAATACATGGCTTCCAGTTCTGATCTTCAAAATAAAGGCCCTATTGACAAACATATATAGCAATGTCTTTTGAATAGTACAACGAACGAAAGAACTGGTGCGGAAATAAAGAATTTAAGGAGGAATCAGTATACTGAACTAAATAGTCTTTCACAATTTCTTTCCAAAGTATACTAATTTTATGCAACATATTCTGTTAAATAAGGCTGTATGAGATTTCAAAATCAGGTCTAGTTTCTTATGAAAGGTAAATGTATTATTTTATTTTGCATATACGAAAACGTGAACAATCATATTTGACCTTAAAGTGTATTTACAAAGGTTTCCATGAACATGTTGGCATTCATATTTTTTCTCTTAACTGAATTTTTCTTTGAAACAATCAAAATCTATGTGTGTCTGGAATTATCCATGAGGGCAGATATGCCAAAGAGGTTTGTACTTAAAGTGTTATTCTTCATGCAAAGTTACAGACTTGAATTGACAACAACATGTTTATCAATACAATTTTAGGCCTAAACAGGCTATTAATATGACCTCACTGATAAATACATGCTAATATTTTTATATTGTTAATTGAGGTTGTATGTCTTTCATTTCACTTATTGATCAAAATGACAGATGATACAACCTCAATTAACAATATAAAAATATTAGCATGTA
>OMOV01012810.1:3561-17232 GCA_900312565.1 Beryx splendens
CCGGCCGAGTGCGCGCACCGAGGAAACCCGAGAATTTTTTCCGTCCCCCCCGCCCACCCCCCCCCCCCCAAAAAAAAGAAACAGGGCTGTTTGTCTTTGCAGTGAAGCATCGGGCGCCATTGATAACAGTGATAAAACAGGTTTCCCTCAACAGGAGTGTAAAATAAATGCCAAACAAACCTGAACACACATACCTATCTCCGTGGGAAACCATATATAATGATGCTGTTTAATTGTATGGGATTTTTTTTTTAAAGAAATAGGTAGGCTATGAATAAGTGGGAAGTAAACAAAGTTTGCTGGGGGATGGAAATGGACCGAGTTGTCTGACAAAAACATATCTTTTCAGCCCAGTGAAAGCGGAGTGAAATCCCTCTTGTGCTTGTTATTTCACACCCCTGTGGCTACAACCAGGGCCAATGGCGGCACAGTAAACAAACAAACACATGTGAATTCACACAAGCGCGCACGCACACACACACACACAGAGTATACTGAGGAGAGGGGATTTTAGCGGAGAATTTACTAATGATCTCACATTTCCAGTATCCTCACTGCAGAATTTGAGAACATTTCCCACACACCAAATATGTCTCCTGTCCAGCAGCACTATTTCCAAATGGCCAAATTACATCTCTAGGATAGACAGAGGCCTGATATATTCTCTATAATTGCTAAATAGCAATATCATCGAACCCCCATACGTTCTCCCTGAGGTAGAAAACATGGCTTTGCTGAACACACAGACTACTGTTATGTCTAAATGATGGTTTCAGTATCACGCTGGACAGTGTGCCAACCACCTGCTGATCCAACCACACGCAGGTAGAGCCAGGCCGGGTGGCAGAGGGCACTTGGCCGCCGTAGACACACAGGCATTCATTCTGCCAGCAAACTAATCAGTGAAAGGGATGAACTCCAAGCTTATCTGGAGGGGTCGCGGATGTAGGTGGAGGAGGCAGGAGTGGGAGAGCAGGGATGCTTTGCTGCAGCAGGGTGACACAGTACCTAGGACGGGGGGGAAAAACAAAAAACATAGAAATCTCAGTCTGGGGAGGTTGGAGGAGCACAACCCTCGAAAAGGTGAAGGGAGCCGCGCTGTCTGCCGCCCACACCTTATCTGAACTGGACATGTCAGACTCGGATGCTGACACCTTCAACCTGGCTATGATATCATGAATGCCAGGTTCATTTACCATGCAATGGATATCTGACGGCCACATGGTTTGTTATTGACGAAGGGTACATGTGTGGTTCTACATCCCGTGGCAGAGAGCAGTGTATAGCATGAATGGCTGATAACTGTTGGAGTTTGGTATTGGAGAAATTGTATTTTAAGGTGGATCTCACCGAAATCGCTATTGTCGATACCATGAATCCTATGGCTGGTGCTTGCAGGACCATGTTTAAGTGTTGCATTGTCTCTCAAGCACTACCCTGTTTAAAACTACAATCCATTTCACCAGATAAATGTCTGTCTTTGAAATGCAAGGCCACAGATTGAGCAATTTGTCTTTAAATTCAAGAGTGTTCTTTTGCCTTTGCGCAGAGATGCATTGTTGAATGGAAGCATTATTTCAGCTCCTTAACTGATCGACACTGGAAACCGTTTCTGTATCAGCCTTAAAAGATACAAGACTCTTATTCGGGAGGTAATTTTACATCTTAACAGAATCCAATTAAAAGCACGGGCATTTCAATTAAATGGCCCCTCGCTTGTCGCCGCAGTGTCAGACCACAAGTTAAATTGGAATCAGATTACGGAGAGAGAGACTGGAGAACTATTTTTCAGCATAACATGGATCATGCATTCCAGATAGAGACCCCTGTCATGCATACTGCAAAAAAAAAAAAAATAGCCTTTCTTAGCCAACATTACTGATTTAATTCTCCCTCCTTATTAATTTCACAGCAGATTACCTGAGGAGATACAATATGCTGTCAGCATAGCGTTTTAATTAAGTATGGGGTATGTTGCTATGAGTGCCTTATGTGAAACTCCAGCCTTATAATGCTCTTGTTTTAATTACTCCAGAGTGCCCCCTCATTAACCCCTATGGAGATGTGCTCCAAACTACAGTGTGCATTACAGTGTGCATTACAAACACTAGACTCACAAATTGCTCATATCCATGTACTGAGCTTCATACTTGCACCGACATTGTTGCGAAAACGATTAAAATGATAGCCCAGGGAAGAAATTAATACATAAATACATGACGCTTCCTGTTTTTGTGGTTTAAAAAAAAGGAAAATAGGAGGTATTTTGTAAATAAAAAGAAAATGCAGTGCAATTTTGCATGAGGGGCTTTGAACTTGTTAATTGAGAGATAACCTTGGTGGTTAAGGGCACTGTGACGACCCCTGGTGGGAGCCACTATCTCAAGTTACAGGCTGCCTCACCAGAACCTCCTGCCTCACACCAACAGTTAGTGAATTAAATAGAGTTTTAGTGACTGCATCAAGAATTACAATATATTACTTTGAATATATATTTAATTCAATATGTATATTTATTCAATCTTATTGTAGATGGTGTATAGGCTTTCACAAACCCATAGTAAACGCAAAGCAAGCCTAAGGATTTTATAAAAAGAAAGAAAGAAAAGGACTGGTTCTACTTTAACTTGACAGAGATTTTGTGATTGTTGACTGAATCTTTTGTCTTTCCAGGCTTTGGCACACAAGATGCAACTTAAAGCCCAAGCGGTGACATCTTTTTGCGAGTGTGTGTGAGTCTTGTTGTGTCCTGTTCCTGCCCAGATTGCCCCTCGTGCATATGATCTCCATCCTATCTCATCTCGTCGCTCCGCAGCTTGTCTGCCTCAAACCGCTGTGGGTGGTCTCACAGCCAGAGGATCTTCTCGTCTGCTACGAGCCCTGTAGACATTTCCCTCTGATACCTTTCATCCTGAAGTTTCTGAATGGTCCGATATGGATTTTTAAAAAACACAAAAAAAACGAGACTGCCCTGAAACTGGGCTCCTATTCACAATATGTGGATGGATAACTGTGCCACCATCCACCCCAACACCTTAATGTGGTTTAATGGGATACATTAGCTTTTAATGGCACTTAATTGTACAAAAAGGAAATCCATAACCACACAAGGAGAAAAGTCAAGTATTTCCAAGCTCTTTGTAAGAACAATTTAGAGCAGACAAGTGCTTTTCAAACCTTGGATTGGATTCAGTCCGACAGCCTGGCCGTGAAAAGCCCGGTCTGCATTTGTGAGGCTGCAGTGCCACCATTTGGCCGTGAGGCCTTCATTTCACACCCAGGGCCCGGCAATTGGCAATTCCACGCCTGTATGGAAAAGAATAAATTATGTTGGTTTACACTCTGGAAATCCCATTTTGAAATAAATGATCCCATTCAAAAATAATGTCACAGTTGGCACCGTAATTGTCCAAGTCTGCACTTTAGTCTCTTTCTAGAAAGCAATGTAGGGCTCTACAGCAGACTATAAAGTTAAATTGTCCTAGCCTACGGTATATCATCTGAAAAACAAGCTGGACCCCGAATACTAACAGGTGCAGGATTAGAGAGCGAAGAAAACATTCAGTCCCATAGTTATTGTTGATAGATTATCGTAGGTCCATGCCATCTTAGATAATGAGCAATAACCTGCACTTCAAGAACAGGGGAGGTTTGCCAAGAAGGAAATGGTGATTACAATCAATTAAGACTGATGACAAAGCACCAACAATAACCTTGTATGTGTGTGTGTGCGTGTGTGTGAGCTTGTATTTTATTCATGCATCCTTCCAAACTACCCTGTTTTGTGTAATCAACATCTGTTGTGACAGGCAACCTCCCCCTTTCTCAGAATGGCCCACTTCAGATAATGAGTGTCATACCAAACTGCAGGGCAAAGGCTGATTTTACTCCTCTTTTACTCCTCCTCTTTGGCCTCCGCCCTCACTACCCTCTGTTCCCTCTTCTGCCATTCAAGACGTCCATTGTGAAGAACCTTGAGAAAGAGAGAGAAATGGTCTCACAACATTGTCCGTGATCAATATGTGGGGGTGGCAGCACAGCTGAAATAGAACACACTATCTTCTTCTTTACTAACAATATATGGACTCCTTCACAGCCAATACTGACCATCTCAGGCATGCGCTATACGTACATATACCTCTAAGAATGGACTTTTCCAAACAAAACTCACTGTTATATGAGCCTTTTCTTTTTTTTATTTTATGGTGGTGTCTCACTTTAGAGTGCCCACATGCACCCAGATGTGTGAACTTCTGTTTCCTTGCTTTTCTGCAGTGATTCACCACGTTTTTATAATGAAAACAACCGAAACGCAATCATATTTGCAGCTTGGATTGATATCTCTCCATCCATCCATTTTCCATATCTGCTTAATTCAGGGTCACAGGGGTGCTGGTCTGGAGTCTGTCCCGTTTAGATTGGTATGTTCAGCTCAAATTGCAGCACCTGTGACTTAGGCGCCACCTCCTGGTAGTTTTGGCCATCTTTACCATGTTGGGTGCTGTTTTCACTTGGTTTTTTTTGTGACGATAGCAAAACGTCTTTTATCCAAAAAAATGTCACTATAAGACATGATTTAGTCTATCATTGAGTCTGAAAAGACATAATAGTCACAAACTTGAACTCCATATTAACACTACAGTATAGGCTCCGTCTTCAATGAGATGTGTCTAAGATGTCTGCCTCAAGTAAATAAAATAATTTTCCCAGCTTAGCCTCAAAATTAATTGCCTCCAAAATAAGACAAGATAGGTTCAGACAAGCGAAAGTACGAGATTGCATGGAATGTCAATTTATTGGGGTTGATTAATGAATGCATCCAATTTCTTCAAACTTAAGATTCGTCTCAGAACACTAACACTTTTTTTTCCTCATTTCCATGATGGAATTCACTCGCTGCACCACCATGTAGAACAATTTATTTAGAAAATTCAAGTCATCAGCATGTTCTGTCCAATTTAGTATAATCTAAAGTTTACTTTAACTGCAGGAGACCTCTCCTATTTAACATTTTCACTGTACTGACTCATAAAAGCCTCCAGTTTAGTGTTGAATGGCAGGAGCTTGAACAAGCAATAAATCTTCTGTCTTTTCCCACTTTATATGTGTCATCTTTGCTTTTGAATATCAGCTAGTACAGGTCTCTTTAATGTGGGAGAAAGGCTATCCAGTTCATTCACAGATGCATGTTAATACGGGTGCATCTAGCTAGTGTGTTCCCTATTAAGGATTAGTGGGCAGACAGGGAGTACTGTAACACAGGCTTGGTTGTCATCATTTTAAAAGGCAGTCTGTCATGAACTGTATGACCCTGTAAGCTAGTTTGAAATCATCAGTCTATCATTGATAGCTGTGTAATAGTTCCTAGGACTGGGGATGGTTGAAACATTATTCTGTCTGTAGTCCAGTGTATATCCTTGTTTTGGTGATAACACTACACCTGCATTCAACATATGGTTAGTAGGCATCTCATGCATATCGGCATGCCTGTGGTGCCCAGACATATAACCTATATGTACAAAGATATGCACATTGGTGCTAAACAAAATGAGTCATTCATAAATGTTGAAAACAGGTATGTGTTATTGGGAAATGCCGATGTTGGTTTCTTTTTAAGCTCTCCACATGCATGCAGGTGCAGGTGCCATTGCAAACACACAAAGAGCATTGCTGTGCAGTTGAGCGATGCTAAAACACACACATGATCAAATCACAATTTGATTATATCACTATGTGCACTCAATTTTGGTTATCTTTATTATTTGCTACAATTAACCCTGAGTAGTGCTACAGCTGACACTGGGTGTGTTGTTGCATGCACATTCTGTACAGGCCTTAGAGAAGCTGGGAGAATTATCCGCCTTCACTTGTAGTTCCCTAAAGAGAGGTCAGTCACCCTTGCAAGCCAAAAAAAAGGCAGCTACACAATGAAGTCTGAAATTTACTAAGGGGAAATGGGGAATAAGCCAAGTTTCACATTCATCTCCTCGACTGTAGTATTTCTGCTCTTTCCAAACACCAGGGGGCGCGTGGGAGCCTGCCCTGCAGCTACCACCCTCCAACCTGCTTTCATTAAATTTCCTATGGCTCAAGGTGGATGTCAGTTGGCAACCGCAAATTTGTTTGTGGCCAGTACACTGCACTTTAACCTTTCTTAACCCCAGATGTGGTAAGCGAACAAACGGGACGAAACAACTCCGTGTACTGTGCAATAACTTGGCGTAAAAGTAGAAAATACAGTAAAGTAAAGCTACAGAGGGTTTTACCGAATGCCAAAAGCTATTTAGGCGACTGACATTAAATTTGTTTTAATATTTTGTATGTTTTGCAGGGGGGGAAAAGACAGAATCACCACCAAACGTGCACGGTGTAATAAACAAGGAGGCGTACTCACATCATCTGACCACTCCTCTATGTCAGACTGTGCTTCCGTGTTTACACACCCACAAATAAAAAAAAAAAACAGGAGGAGACTAGCGGCTGTATGTTTACCGAGCAAGCATAGAGTGGTGGTGAGGAAAGTGACACTGTCACACAGGAGGCTCGGTGCATGGTGAAAGAGAGATAATTTCAGTTTCCACGATTGCATTTTACAGCGGAATGTTCACTCGAAGGGGCCATGGAGACGTCAAGAAATCTACACAGAAAGTTCTGGACCCAAAGAAGGATGTACTGACCCGACTGAAACACCTCCGGTCCCTGTTAGGTGAGTGAAATGTCACCAGGCTGTCGATGCAGCATCGTCGAGCCCTAAGCTAGTCGAGCTAGCTAGCTGGCATCTGCCGACAGCTAACGTCAGTGCGTTAGCTGGCTGCACGGCTGGCTGTCACTAAGCTAGCTGGGCAGCAGACATTACCTTTCTCATTTGCAGTGTTTGCCATACACAACCCGTCTTCAACGGGTGTTACGAACGTACTAACGATACGAAACCATTCACACTGGGAAGGCATGGATGCTAGCTAACGTGAGCTAACCTTCCTTGCAGCTAACTAGCCAGCCAAACGTTAGCTAACGTTAATGTTGTCTTGTTAGGACATATGTCGCTGTCAAAAATAACCATTGCATTTATTTAGTTCCGGGTGGCTTGACAATGTTAACAACGTCCCAGCTCCACACTGACTAGCCATAACTAAGCGTGTGTCCAGGCTGCATGGAGGTCTTTCCCTTTTAGCTAGCTGGCTGTGCTGCTGTTGGGTTTCCTTCCCTGCAGAACTGAGGGGGGATAGATTTAGCAAACATGGCATGCATTTAACTAACTCTTACAGAAAAAAATAAATGTTGATTTGCAATACTGGTGTCGTCCTCTGTCCCTTTAACTAGATAAGGAAGTACTGTGATTTATGAAATCATAAAAGTCTTGTGTAACTGTGGCTCCACATCTGTCTTCCTTCAGTAATCATAGGAGTTGTATGTCTGCTGTGAAGCTGCCTGACCTGTGCTGCACACAAGAGTTTTTCTATTACAAATAGGAAGCTGTTTCCAATCGCTTGCAAGGGTGACTGGGTTCTGCTTTAATGAACTGTCCCATGATGCTCTGAAGAGTCAGTTGCCCTTGTGAAACTAGAATGCCTGAGTCTACTTTGCAAAAGTTCCCTCTGTTTCAGTAGAGGGCAGATGGCATCCAAGTGAGATAGCATCAGTCTCATCTATTTCGAGTCGACAATACTGAACCTGAGCCCACACGATCATGCACAGATGCTATAGTTTTACAGCAGTACAGAGTAGAAGCCTCATTCTATCACAGAAATAATAAATAATCAAATATCATATTGGCCTTCGGTGACTGTTGACTTAAATTAGGAGTAATGCAATTTAGATGTAGGTGTAATTCTTCCGTTATCCTATGCTTAGTTCTTTAAATTTGTTGTGATTTGGGCTTGCAGAGTTTGGCAATAGTTCATCTGCAGAAACGTGTTGTTTTACTATCTTACTACACAATGTCTGTAGTAAGACAGATGCTCTGATTATGTTAAAACAGACTAAGGATGTGGCACCCTCAGCTCCATTATGGGGCCCCTGCTGAGTTAGTCACTGGACATAGCAGAATGTTACTACTCAGCATTCAGTTGAACTTTCACTCCTTATGCAATCTGTATTTCACATAGTTCAGTTACTCTGCAGCCCTCTTGCTTGAGTAGTTTAGACGTTTCTGCTAACATGAAGGAAGTCTGCATGTCTTTCTGCTGTCATAGCACAGCTTCAATGTCAAGACTAGTACAACCAAGCTGGAGGTCAATATTGAGCTGTGGCGCGCTGTTTCTCCCCAGTGTTTTTCTTGCCCGCATGTGCAGTTAAAGATAAGGCCGGTCTGTTTGTCCAGCAGCTGATAGTGGGGCCGACACGTTGCTGTCCCCCAACTACCTCCCTCAGTTCACAGTGCTTTCAGCCAAGGAAGGATTTCCTCCTGGTGCTGCTGGTTCCTGTGTGGACAGGAAACAATGATGAGAGATGGGGTGCTGTTGACAACAGGGACCAGAAGGAGATGAGGTGGCCTCTTTTTAGTGCTCACAGTGGTTTGTGCAGTTGTAAATCATACCACATGTGAAATTACCACTGTCTTCACAACAATAGCCAGTGTAACCTTTGACCTGTAATGGAGCGATAGTCAGGTTAACTGCGAGTCCTAATTCTCAGATATGATGATGGTAACATATCAAGAGTCCCGGTGTATTTCAGGAACATCATGAAACATGAGCAAAGATCCAGGAAAGTTTTTCATTAATCAGCAACACTGGCTAGCGGTTTCCAAAATGCATTGAGTAATATAACTGTTTAACCTGACAATTTGATATTTAGAATGGGAAAGAACCTCTGAGCAAAGGCGCTAGTAGAGCACTGACCAGCCACACTCTAAATTTTCCAGCCTTTGGCTAGTGGCTGATGTTAATTTCCCACATTATAACCTCTAATTAGTTAATACTGGAAAGGACAAGCGCTGTCTATTGACTGCTGTTTTGAATTTTAGAATCAAAGTATCTCAGCTTTCAAAATGTCCCTCCACTTCCTGTATAAACCAGCGTTTAGATTTTAAAAACTGCACAAGAAAATAGCACTTATCGATGGCTTGTTGGCTTCCTCTTAGACCCGCAAAATAGCTTTTCTATTAAATCTGAGTGCAGTGTCCCAGTGCTTTGGTGTCTCTGGTGTCTTTGGTGTGGATTTGTAATGTCAGGGCCAGAAATGTGTTGAACCATCTTGTTGAACCAAGTTGTAGTATCAGCAGTACTGTACTTGAAAGGGCAATCTGTGGTCTAGGCTATTTTCAGAGTGGCCCCGTGTTGGTTTTCTGCTCACTGAGCAGATCTGTGGGATAGAGTGTGAAAGCTGCTGCATGTTAATTTGCTGGTCATGCCTGGCTGGATTTGGCCGAGGCTGTTAATTACAGGAGCCCAGCAGACCACCTGATCACTCGCTGCTTCTCTCACTGGATGCACAAAGGGCTGTTCCTGAGACTCTTTACTGCTCCAACTCATTCTCATGCTCTGCCCAAACTCATTCTGCCTCCACTGCATGCCACTGCTCCAGTTCCTCAGAAAATAGGCCTGAAGGTGACGGTCCCATTACCAGCATCAGTGTAGGAAATCATCCACAGATTCAGCTGTACAAAGGGCTATTTATTTTTGGGGGTTACTCATTGATCCCTGAAGGAGATATTTGTCTTTTCACTTGGCCCCCTCCACAGGGAGTTCAGAGGTCAGGTCAGCTACAGACCAGCAGGATTTTAGTGTCTGGCTCAAGGACACTTCAGCTGGGTGGGTGCTTTGCTGTCACGGGGGCTTGAATCCCGGGCCTCCCGGTTGAAGGACAGTCTCCCTAATCACTGCACCACCCAATCAACTGAATAGAAAAACTGTAGCCTAAGTAACAAGTAGGTATTGTTTGCTTTCTTTTTGTTTTCTTCAAGTGCTGTAAACATGCTGCTCAGTTTGAAACTGTAGGTGGCTTGCATGGGAACAACAGTAAATATTTGCAAGTGTTTTTAGTGATAACAGTCAGGTGTGTTTGTGCGTGTTTGTTCGTGGATGCGTGGTGGGTGTAGCAGGTATCTGAGTTTCAAAAGAGGTCGAAGCCAAAGGGAGAAGTTCTAAGCCAGCTCTTTGAGAGAGCAAAAAATAGCGAGTGAGCGATCACATCTTCTTACTTTCCTCTGTGTGCGAGCTCGAGTGATGCTGGGGTCAGGGTCAACCAGCAGAGCCGCTGTTATGAGAGGAAATCATGAGGTGAAGCACCAGAGGAAACAATGAGCACCACAGTGGAGGCGCTCTCAAGAAAGTCCTCTGCCTGGCTGAAGTAAAGGCTGAGATCTCTCGACTTCTGGTTTCTCCCCTTTTGGAAAGCACTCAGCATAGAGATGTGGATAACTTCAGCCTCTTGTCGTCTTTTATCCCACGCTGTGCAGGCTTGCTATTGACACTTTGTGTAAAATTGCTGTGTAACTACCATAGTAAACCATCATGAATAGGGGTCTGTTGATATTTTTTTAGTGTTGAGGCTTTTTTTCCCTGCAGGATAACAGAAGTTCAAGTTGATAGTCTGCAGACTATTGTGGCAAAGGAAAACAATCCTCAGGTCGATGTGTTCCAGTGACTGACTGAATGAATACAGTGTTATGCAGTTACAGGTTTATTACACAGACATCAACAGATCATCACTCATCGACTTGCTTTGTCAGCTCATCACTCGGGGTGTCCCCCGCCGTTGTGTCACATCAAAGAGTCTTATTGCGAAATGCCTGATAAACCTCCTCCGCTATGTACCATGATTTATTGGAATTCGAAGGCAGTGTCAGGGGATTCGAGGAAACTAAAACGTGATGATGAGTCTGCAAGATTTGCTCAAAGTGACAAAATCTCTTATGTTCTTTGAAGTTTAACTTGATCTGCTTTCATGCTGCCTCACGTTAACAGGAAAGTAAGCCGGTCTGAATGTAAAGTTGATTTACATCTGGTTCAGTTTCATTGTTCTTTTTTGAATTGTTTGGTTGGCTGTTTTTTTGTTTTTTGTTTTTTGTTTTTTTTGGAGATGTATGGCCATTTCTTACAGTTCACGAGGTGTTCAAATGGCTCGAGAGATTCTGTTTTGACAAGTTTTAACCAGTTATTTAATCTCATCACAAAATTTGACAAAAAATACAAAATTTTATAAAGTGGAAATATTAGAAATTAAACTATTATCATGACTCCTTGAAGAAAAAAGTTTCAGTTTTGCTAAAGGAAAACTTTAACAGAAAATAACAGAGATGCTCTTGCAGACTAGCAAATGAAAATTTATGCTTATCATTGGAGGCATGGTTTATTATTATCCAATCACTGACATGAATTAATGCTCAGAGTGCAACACCTGTTTGCCCATCTTGATAACATAATATGATAATATCATACAGCACAGCTCCCAGATCAACAGATAAATTCACAGATGTCGGAATATTGCAATTGCAATACACTTGTACAGTACAATTTTAGTCTGTGAGTAAATGACTGAAGTGAATCTCCACTTGAGCAGTTGGGGGTCAACTGTCTTGCTCAAGAGCACTGCAGCGGACATTGTTGCGTGTGGGAGAGAATTACTCATTCACCTTTCCTGACCAAATTCACCACCCACTCACAGGCCCACCTGAGTTTAACCTTGAGGCTTCTGCGGTGAAAGTCTTGTTTTTGGCAAGAGGCAAAATAGCCTAGGTTTGTGGCATAGCCTAGCCATGATGCCTGCTTAAGCATATTTAGTTCATCATACCCATTTCAGTCAAGTCAGAGTGAAGTAAAAGATTTGCTCCAGGAATTAGTAGACATTAATGTCCTATAATGCACAGCTGGCATTTGAAGCAGCATGGTGGCCCAAAGGTTTCTAGTTGAATCCACACAGTTGCTGTTAAAATGTGGGTGGGGGAAGTGATCGAGTAATGTTGTTTCATCCTTCAAAACCCGAGCCAGGCAGTGAACCCCTGATCGTCCTTGTGGCTGTTCAGTGGCTGTCACCAGGACACTGTGGATGTACCGGGCAGCACCCGGGTGTGAACGTGTGTTACTGAAAAAGAACATGCATGTTCAGTGGATTTTCCTTGTACAGTTGGAAAGGAAAAATCGACAGTTGGCTTTGTTACGTCATTATTAAGGCCTTCACCAGTGATGCTGTTAATGGCTATTGAGTGGGTTTGTGTGCTGTTGAGGTTTGGTGACAGTAGACGGCCATTAGCAGGTTTGTGTCTAGTGATTCCCACTACGATGACGGCTTCTGTCACTATGGTCCTGACAGTGTGCGTCTTACCTCCCGCCCTGAGCGTCACTACAGTAGATCTGCACAGCTGAGAAGGAGGTGTGAAACCAAGGCAGAGGAAAAGAAATGCCTGAACCATTTTTCATCCTTGTTTTATCCAAACCAATCAGTAATGTACGTTATTGTGGAGAATGAACTGTCCTGAACATTAAAATTCTGGATTAAAGCTAGGGCTGATGATGATGATGATGATGAGAAACAAATGTATTTTACTGCTCTTTTTGCGTGTTATATCAACATCTTGAATATTTTCAACTAACGGTGTTATAAATGAAATGACACGCTTCAGTGTTGCTGATGTGCCAGTATTCTGTGTATTGATTGTGGAAACTAAAATCTTGACATACAATTATACATGATTATTTGTGTAGACCCAATTAAAACTTTTTCCAAAATATGAAACATGCATAAAGTCTTAAATACACACAGTTTGCAATTTAAATTCTTTTCTATCCTGAAGCCCAACAACTGGCATTATAAAGTTATGAAGTCTAGCAGCAGAACCTAACATCAGGTGACCTAGAATGATCGTTATTGTTTCATTGCTTCCTATTTCTCTTTATCTACTGATGAGTGTATGTGGATGTAATATTAACTAACTCCTGTCCATGGTTACCCAGTTAATGTCCCAAAACTCTTGTGACACACCGAGTTAGGTAATTGGGTGTTTAATGAATAATCAGAAAGTGTGTAGCTATAAGATGCGTTTAACCAAGACGTATAGCTTATATATTGAATTAGTGCTTTTTATTAACAGTTTGAGAGCAGCAGAAACAGAGAACAGCAGAGAGGAGTGAGACAGATGAGCAGAGAACAGCAGAGAGGAGTGAGACAGGTGAGCAGAGAACAGCAGAGAGGAGTGAGACAGATGAGCAGAGAACAGCAGAGAGGAGTGAGACAGATGAGCAGAGAACAGCAGAGAGGAGTGAGACAGATGAGCAGAGAACAGCAGAGAGGAGTGAGACAGGTGAGCAGAGAACAGCAGAGAGGAGTGAGACAGGTGAGCAGAGAACAGCAGAGAGGAGTGAGACAGGTGAGCAGAGAACAGAGAGGAGTGAGACAGGTGAGCAGAGAACAGCAGAGAGGAGTGATACATGAGCAGAGAACAGCAGAGGAGTGAGACAGATGAGCAGAGAACAGCAGAGGAGTGAGACAGATGAGCAGAGAACAGCAGAGAGGAGTGAGACAGGTGAGCAGAGAACAGCAGAGGAGTGAGAGATGAGCAGAGAACAGCAGAGAGGAGTGAGACATGAGCAGAGAACAGCAGAGAGGAGTGAGACAGGTGAGCAGAGAAAAACAGAGAGGAGAGAGACAGATGAGCAGAGAACAGCAGAGAGGAGTGAGACATGAGCAGAGAACAGCAGAGGAGTGAGACAGATGAGCAGAGAACAGCAGAGA
>OMOV01012841.1:12886-23576 GCA_900312565.1 Beryx splendens
CCTACACGACGCTCTTCCGATCTTCGGGGTTCTTTTGGGACATTGGTTAATTCTGGCAGCAGCATGCTTCAGTGACATGGACTTAATCAATGCGCTGATCCTCTCCACTTCAGTCTTGCTTCTGTGATACCGGCTTAACAACGTTCTGCCGACGCATATGAGAGACGCATATGATTAGAAAAGCGTCACTGGTCTTAACCGGTCCGGTGAGCTTCCCTAGAGCCAAAGTGTCCTCAGGCTTAAATTTTGGCGCACCGATTATCAAGTTGTTGCATTTACCTTTAAAACTCACATAGACATCATACATCTGTAACTTTCGTACACCTTTGGTTTATTTTGGCAGTGATTCGTCCATTTCTAACTAACCGTAACTAACTAATTCGTCCATTTCTATCTAACCCTAACACCTTTCATACATATGTTCCACCGTCCAAATTACACTACCCGGCACCAAGGCTTAAGCGCCACTCCTGATGAGTGGGACTGGTTTGGAGATACAAACACCCAGAGCATTTTTTCCCCCATTATTCCACAATGATAACGGCTCCTGCCAGATCGCTCCTGCGCTGGCACAGTAATGCGGAGAAAGGTCTGGCCAAGCGAGACTAATCCCAATTAAGAGAGGCCTAATAAGGTAGCTGGGAAATGCCACTATTAGTCAGGATGCACTTTATCCCCATCACTGTTGGTTTTCATAGTTCATGTTTCCTCAGTTTCCATGTCAATATTATGTATCTTCATATACTGTATATATGTGTATATACAGGGATATTTGTGATTGGACTATGAAAATGTATACAATCAATACCTCAACTAAGGCCTTAACGGGGATGCGCACGGTTAACTGCATGTAAACTGCGTGCCGTACCGCACTGTGTGTATGTAAGCTTGCTCATTGTTTCCCTCGCATGTTTCCTGATCTCAGCTTGGTGCCATGATCTCATCGGAGCCCTCCGTCCTGGAGGGGTGTGGGCGCTTCATGCCGGACCCTGGGGACCTGAAGACCCTCCTGCTGCACCAGCAAGCCAAGGGACTGCTGAGTAGCAAAGGTAAGCTCAAGTTCAGGTTGTTTATTTGCACATGTATGGTGCAATATGGTGGAAAACAAACCGCAGATTGTGTAGGTGAGGAAAATAATTTCTTAAAAAAGAATCAACTCCAAATAAAAGAAATAGGCTTGTTTCACCGTGTCATTATTTGTCTACTCCTCACTGTTGCCTGCCTGTGAAGATGATCTTGGAATGTAAACTTATTGTAAATTGCTCTGGGTAAGAGTGTCAGCTGAATGCCTAAAATGTAAATGTAATGTAAAAACTTTTTCATTCTATTTATTTAGCCTTTATCCCACTATTTAATTCCCGTTGTGATTCAAATCGGGCCCAGAAAGCAGCAGCACATAGTTTAAAAGACAAACCCACTTCATTTAAAACACCAAAAGGCAAGCCCATAATGCCAGTGAAAGCCTTGGAGAGAGGGCACAAGATGCTTACTGCAGCATGCTCTATCACAACAGCCACATTATTTAGCATTAGAGATTTACCAAGCCCTTTTGTCCTGGCATGAATGGTTCCGCTAAGTTAAGTAAAATCATGATATTTCTATCAGTCTGTACTTCTAAAAAAAGCAACAGGGTAGTCGGATACCTCACAGATGGATAGATAAATAATTGGATAATTTGGAAACTTGATTAAAAACAGTTTAACATTTAGAAAGTCATTGAATTCAGTGATGCATTTAAAAAAAAACTGATTGACTCTCTCTTCTCCCTTTGCGCAGCAACTATCTCGTCCTCTGTGGGTGACTGCGTGCTCTCCTCGCTCTCCTTCCGGCCCACTCCAGCAGAACCGCCGGAATCACCGGGCCGATTGGAGGTGGCCCTGAACACCACGAGCCCGGCCTCCCACAGTGACACGGAAGACTTGGGAATGATGTCCGACGACTCAGAGGGCCCAGCAACCTCTGAAACTCGAGCGCAGAAGAGGGCGAGATACAGTGAGACGGGATCTGGCGTCGATACTGTAAAGAGAGTGAGCGGCACCGCGGCAGCACCAGGAGAAAGCGGCGGTGCGGAGAAGAGCGGAGAGGTTTCCACAGCAGAGCAGTCTACCACTCTCCAGAATAGCGGCGTAGACACAACGCCACCGACACCCCAACTTGGAGCAACATCAGATAAACCGGAGCCACAACGGCTGCCCTTGAAGTCAATCCCTTTCAAGGTAGTTCAAATGCCGATCAAAAACGTTTCCACCTTGCAGAGTCCCGGCGGCCCTGTAGCAGGAGACGGTCAGCAAAAGGCTCGAGTCACGTTGCACCAGTGGGTGTCACAAATTGCCAATAACACCCTCTCACTCCCAGCCTTGCCGCCACTTCCTCCACCCAAGTTGACTTCGGGGGGCAGCTCCAAGCAAAACTTGAAAAGGAAAAAGCAAGGCAAGCCTCCAGCCGACCGCTACACTTGCAACGTCTGTGATAAGAGCTTCCCCTATCAGTCGAAGCTAACGGATCACCAGCGCATTCACACGGGAGAGAAGCCGTTCATGTGCACGTCGTGCAGCAAGAGCTTCAGAACGCAGGCGTTCCTCAACAACCACCTGAAGACCCACAGCACGGCGCGGCCGTACATTTGCGGCCAGTGCGGCAGGTGTTTCCACAAATTGCAGAGCTTGAGGAAACACGTGCTCGTCCACAGCGGCCAAAAACCCTTCTACTGCAACATCTGTAACAAGGGCTTCACCCAGTCCACCTACTTCAAAAGACACATGGAGTGCCACACGAGCCAGATGACTTTCCCCTGCAAGCACTGCAGCAAGACCTTCCCGACGGCGTTCAAGCTGTCGAACCACGAGCGCTGGCACACCAGGGATCGCCCCCACATGTGCGAGCGCTGCGGAAAGCGATTCCTCGTGCCCAGCTTGTTGAAGAGACACATGGGCTATCACATCGGCGACCGTCAGTACCTGTGCTCCCAGTGCGGAAAGACCTTTGTCTATTTGTCCGACCTCAAGAGGCACCAGCTGGATCACGCGCCCAAGACCAAGCTCCCATGCCCCGTTTGCCAAAAGAAGTTCTCCAGCAAGTACTGCCTGAGGGTCCACCTACGGATCCACACCAGAGAGAAACCCTATAGATGCTCCTTGTGCGAGAAGTCCTTCACGCAGATTGGGAATCTGAAGGTGCACATCCGGTTACACACCAATGAGCGCCCTTACAGCTGCGACCTGTGCGGGAAGACCTACAAGCTGGCCTCGCATCTGAACGTCCACAAAAGGACTCACACGTGCAAGAAGCCCTGGACGTGCGACACGTGCGGGAAGGGATTCTCCGTCCCGGGCCTGCTGAAGAAGCACGAGCAGCTGCACTCGAGGGAGAGCGCCGGGTATCCCGCCAAACGGCGACACAGGAGTAAGCACAAGAAGCACTCCCTCAAGAGGAAGTACGACGACGACGACGATGGTAGCGACGACTATTAATGTTCTGAAACACTTTTTTTTTTAATATATCCAGGTCGTGCTGTTGCTGTACACCCATGCTATTTTTTCAGTCCTGCCCTGTTTCACCGTATGTGAGCGACACCTTCTCTTTGAAAATGTAAAACTAGTGAAGTTGTTAGCCAGCCTAAGAGCTTTGCTTACGAAATGTAAGAGGCTGAAATCCTCTCGTTTGTCAGATTTTGAGTAATGAATTTAACGTAGCAATGGAGCATTTTAGAATGAAACATTTTCATTATATATTGGTATACATTTCTACATTTTCTTTCTTTGTAAAGATTGAACTAAACACATGTATTTTGAGTTTTGAATGCTTTTAAAGTTGTAAAAAAAAAAACAAAGGCAGGCTGTTGAAGCTGCCTGAACATCATGTAAATAGTATCAGTACTTCAAGTGTTGATGTTTGTGATTACGTAGAGAGAGCGTCTCCTCTGTAACAATGTAGCGGAGGTGCTTGGGAACATTTTTAGCTTTGTAACCACATCCCTCCCTGTGGCGGCTGTAGTGCTAAAAATCTTTTCACCAGATGCTTTTTTTTTAATCGATATTTTTTGTTTGTTTTTGAGTAAAAAATAGGCTAAACTATACTGTTGTTTTGATTTCACCTATTGCCCTATTGATGCACCACTGCTGAATAAATATAGAGGAAACGTTAAAATATGATTTATTTAGCTTGGACACAATACATATTTGTCAAATAATATACAAGTAGTTTAATGTTGTTGTGCTGTGCATCCTGATCTATCCCATTGCTGATATTATTTGAGCAGCCATGCAAAGTAAACAAGCTTACAAATCGTGTAACTGATGTACTGATTGGATTTTTCTTTTTCTTCAGTTTTTGAAGTTTTGCAGAAAAATAAACGTTCATAGCAAAGAACTGCTGTTGTGTCGCTTTGTTGTTGATCATGTGAAAATCTTAGTTAGACCACGTTTACAGTACTACATTTTACTCAAACGAATAAAGGAAACTGCTGAATGCATACCATGGCTAACATTTTAGCAGTTTAAGATCTCTCTAGTATAAGGTAGGAACTAAACTTTGACTTGACAGGAAATAGGCGGCGGCGCGCAGAAGCCGTCGTACTTTTCTTTTGAGAAACGCGACCCGGAAGTAGATGGCGACATGAACTATATAATAAATTATATATTTTCGTGAAATGAGTGTATCTACCAGAGAGACGCAACACATTCAAAACTTTCGGAGTGGTCCTCAGTAATTTCAGTTCATGGGTGTTAAGCTGAGTCAGCAAGAAGATTGACGTTAGCTAGCCGACTGCATTAGCCGCTGGCGGCGGCAGCAGCAAGGCAACACTGAGCAGTGCAGAGAAACTAAGGGTCATTCTCCATCAAGGGTGGAGGATTTCACGGTATGGATCAACAGAGGACTAACAGCTCCCCAGGCTGTTCTGGTAAGATTGCTTCAAATAAAAAATACATTTAAAAAATCCCTGCCTTGATCCTCATGGTGGGCTGACATCTCAGCCTTTATGTTATTGCATTCATCTGCATGGCAGGCAGCCTAAATTAGCTGTATGTTATACATGTCTTTATTGCTTGATGTCTTATTGGTCATCTGGTGTTACTATATTGTATGCAAAGCACTAAAGCAACAACATAAAACACTTTTGAAAAGTACCAGGCAAATTAAGTGTAGGCCTACTGTAATGATAGGACAACACTATTTAGTCACAGTTGCATTTCATAAGGTTAAGGTGTGTTGCCTTCCATAACTAAAATATATACTTAGTTTAGCTTCCACCATTTCCTGACTTGGTGCATAATGATGTATTGCTTTCACAGATATGTCCAAGTCCTGCTGGTCGCAGGAAGAGGTCCAGGCACTGGTGACACTTTGGGCAAATCCGAGTGTCCAAGAGCAGCTTCTCCTCAACCTGAGGAATGAGAAAGTCTTCGCTGGCCTCAGCGCCAGACTGGCATCACTCGGATTCAGCAAGGCACCAAACAGGTGCAGGGAGAAAATCAAAAAGCTGAAGGTAGAGTACAAGAAGATCAAGGACCGCAATTACAGAAGAGGCACCAACAATGATTATGGAGCTGTGTGGTTTGCAATTATGGATGGCGTCCTCAACTACCAGCCTGGGGCGGCAGCACATTCAGAGACGATGGAGCCATCCTCTACAGAGCCCACGCTGCCCACTCATCCACAGTCTTTCTTCAGCGTGAAGGTCGGCGGTAAGTGGATGTGACTCATCAAAATCAAATTAAGGATGGGACATTTGCACCAACCACTTGCCAATCTCTAGTAAATTTTGGTTGTGGTTGGAAAGGTTGTCTACTGTACCTGCAACTGTGGCAAGCAAACACCCAGCAGCAGTTCCACTACCATCTAAAAGCAGACAGCCGATTAAAAACATATCTGGCTTGTTGATTTAATTTTTCCTTATCCAGCATGTTATGTGTCTGGGTGGTGAAAACATTGGCTTCTTTTTCTGAATGTAATACTCCACAAGAACATGGTGGTCAGTCAGTCACAGTGTGTCTACGCATGTGAAATAGTCTATATTCACTAAATGGAAAGCTATAAGAGGAACTTAGAGCTGCGGCTACTTCATTTAATTACTTCCCTGTTTTGGTTCAGCTGTGGTTTTACTGCAGATGGCAGTGATTGCAGCTTGTACTTTCTTTGTATTCTGCAGGGAAATTTGGCTAAATAATACTGTTTTTAGAGAATTTTTTTAGCTATGGTGCTGCATAACTTATGAATGAATACTAGACAGAGTTAACAGTCATTGTTCAACTTACATATTGAACCCATCCCTGCATCCCTGTTATTGTTAACTATGGTGTTTCCACAGGTAAGCCGCAGTCCCTCTGGTCGGCCGACGAGGTTCAGGCGCTGCTGAAACTCTGGGCCGACAGAAGTGTTCAACAGCAGCTTCAGTCGACGCTGAGAAACAACAAGATTTTCACCCGACTGAGTTCAGAGCTCGCCTCCCTGGGCTTCTACAAGGCACCGAACCGCTGCAGGGAGAAGATTAAAAAGCTGAAGCAAGAATATAAAAGAATCAAGAGCTTGGGCGTACCCAACCGACGAGAGAGAAGATGGTTTGTCATCATGGACAGCGTGCTTGATCCTCAGTTTGCAGGTAGGCGTGGGGAGAGGAACTAGGCTGAGCATTTTGACTTCAGTAATGTTGCTTTGTCCATCCATGTGTCTTGTGTTGTCCTCCTCCGTTATATTTCCATCTGAACTAAAGGACTTGTGTGCTTCTTCCACTTCAGCAGGTGAGGCGCCTGTAGACTCCAGTTCAGCATCCAGGCTTATGGACTCAGCTCAGCCTTCCAGCCCTTGTTTAGGATTTGACAAATCAGGTAATAACGTCTGATAACTTTTATCCGAAACACCTTACAAAAGTATACATTTTGGCACAGGTTTCCCCAGTGAGAATCAAACGCCTAATCTTGGCAGTGTTAGTGCTCTAACTATCGAGTTATACAGGGAGGATTTTTTCCTTCGGATGATGAACATACATATAAGCATTTTTTACCAAATTAAACCATTAAAAAGGCAAAGCATTTGAAGACAACGCAGACAAAACTGTCATTTTGATGGTTTGTTGTTTTGCACAGAGAAAAGTCCATGTTGGTCACCTGCTGAAGTTCAAGATGTCCTTGGTTACCAAACAGGCACTTTGGGATTAGAGCCAGTAAATTCTGCAGAGTCCACCATGAATGAGTCCCACTTAGTTCCAAATTATAACGGTGAGTTATTGCAAATATTTTCAGTAATTTCAACCACATGAGGAAGACGTTTGTACTGTGTTTTTTATTGTAATTTCTATTTCCTGAATTAGGAATGCAATTAAACTATTATTTTCGAGTTAACTAAGCTTTGGTCATATGATGTATACTGAGTATAGTACAGAAGGACAAACAGCACAGTTATTTCTTGCTTATTTGCCTTCTACACTCTACACATAAGAGAATAATCTTTTTATTTGTGTTCCATTGATGAAATGTCACTCTCTGCAGCAGGCGCTGGCAGAGAACGAATCACCTGGTCGCCTGAGGAGGTTGAAGACTTGGTGATGCTTTGGGCGGACAGCAGTGTGCAGGAGCAGCTTCTCTCTACGTACAGAAACGAGAAGATCTTCGCCAGTCTCAGCTCGCGGCTCATGTTGATGGGCTATAGCAAGACGGGCAGTCAGTGCCGAGCGAAGATCAAGAAGCTGAAGCAAGAGTACAAAAGAATCAAGGACACCGGGGCCTTGAGCCACCAGCACAGCAAGTGGTTCATCATTATGGATGACATCCTCAGCCACCAGCAAGACACACTGCCATCTGAAGAGGTGGATTCTGCCCAGACGCCCCTCAGATCCCCCCTGCCCAGCTGGTCTGTAAAGGTGGAAAATTCAGGTATCAGTAGGCTGCACTAACAACGACTCTACTGTACTTTCACAACATAGTATATATTAAACAAAGCTTTACTTAGTTTAGTTTATTTGGCAACTTTTAAAACTCATGTCAAAATCTTATATGCATCTCAAAATGATCAAGAATGACACCAAAAGTCAAAGACTCATTTCAGTCATGGTGCTTAGTCTTAGCTCCCTAAAATGGAAAAACTACAATGTCAAGTCACTAACTTACTTCAATTCATATTCTCTTCAACATGCATAACAAAAAAATAATCAATAGAAAATGCAGTAGAAAAATAAACACAGCACAGTTCTAGTTAAACAGCCACTAATCTGTTTGTAAGATATTGTCTATTCACACCAATTCAACTTCCAAATCAAAGTCTATTGGGTGGTCATAGGTTTTTATCTTCCACCTAGGCATTCACCATAGTTTAGTAGCACAACTGATATTTGCATCAGATCATATGTACTGGTAAACGCCAATCAAATTCTCTCACCGAATAAACGTCAGCACGGTCTACCTGGTGTATTTCATCCTGTAAAAGCACTTAGAGGTAAACTACTTTATACTGTAACTGAAGCATTTGGTTCCAATATGAGATAGCCACCATTTTAAAATCAACAACTTCAGCCCTCAAATCGACAACTACTCTTATTATCTATTACTGATTGCACAAAATCAAAACAAAAGATGCCACTTTTTAAAGGATAGTCATTATATTAAGCTCTTTGGTGACAAATCGGTAACACTTACAGACTGGATCCTCCTGGATTTTAGAGATATTGATTAACTTCAAGTAACGATTATTTCCCAAGATGGAAATTAAACTTGGAATGGAAATTATCCTTAATAATTATTATGAATATATAATGTATATGATTCAACTGTCATTCATTATGCAAATTTCTGCTTTCTGCTTTCTGCAAGATGTGTCACAGTCTGGTTTGTTCCCTGATGCGGGTCCAAGTGTCTCTCATGACCCATCTGGATGTGAAGTGAAACCCTGCGCTGCAACTTTAGAACCAGCTTTGCAGGATGCTCCTCTCGAAGGTATCGCACCGTTTCTGATCAAGTTATGCTTGTCTTTTTTTTATCAGTAAAAGTCCTATCACATAGTCGACGTACGTCTTTTACTGTTTTATGTGGCGTTTTCTTTTGCGCGGATTTAGCCATTTTAATGCCAAGGCTCGCCTCCCCACGTGCAAATGTTCCAGCCTACAACGATAATTACTGGGGGTAGTAGGGTGGACTGGATACTAAGCCACAGGTTCAGTTCCTGCAACCAATGCCTCCTGTAACCAATATGCATGTCAAATTGCCTTTAAGTAATTAATTGAACCAATGCCTGCTCCAGGGACGCAATTTCCGGCTGCCCCTGACCCCTGACCCCTCTGCTGAAATTTGCACACATGTGATGTTTGTCTCAGGGCGATAAGACGAAATTCCTAGTTACACCTTGTAACTAGGTGACTGAAGTGCTACAAAATTCTTTAAAAATGAATTAAATATCAGCGTTTTAATTTGAGTTTCTTTATTCTATTTTTTGCTTTTTGGTGCTTTCACAGATAGAAACCACTGCGTCTGGCTGCCCGACGAAGTCCAAGTGCTCCTGACCCTCTGGGCAGAGCCGACCGTTCAGGAAAAGCTTCTCTCCACGGTGAGAAACAACGGAGTCTTCGCCTACCTCAGCAGTCAGCTCGCCTCGGTGGGCTTCAACAAGACGCCGCACCAGTGCAGGATAAAAGTGAAAAAGCTGAAACAGGGCTACAAAAAAATCAAGTGCGTGAAAGACTCCAAACACATTCAAAGCAGATGGTTTGCCATTATGGATAGTGTCCTCGACCCAGGAGGAGAAAATGGTGAAAATGAGACAAATGATTCGAAGGAGGCGGATTCACCTGCAGCAGTGATGCATCCTGGATCCCCTGAAGATGAGCATACAAATGGTATGTAAAGGCAGTGGTAATTCATTGTGTAATGGCAGTAGTAATGCATGTGATGTAGTCCATAGGGATTGGCCACAGCTATAGGTGCATGTCTAGTTCACTTTCAACAGTGTTGCCTCAGATGAATTTCATTATGCTCCGTCATAACTGTTTAAACCTCGGTATCCTTGAGTTCAAGGACCGGAATGTAATTACTGTGAATGTTTTACTTGGCATGGGTGTAGTACGCTTTGATTGTTTGAGTGGTATCAGTGTTTCATGTGTGACCGTGTGTGTGCTTTGTATTTTGTGACTGCTGTTTAAACCTGATGAAGAACCATCTTAAAGTAAGTTTTGAGACAGCTGGCGTTTTTAAACCTCATTATCTAAAGGAGTAGTTCAAGATGGTAGATGTTGTCAGCGTAGCAGTAGAAGGAGATATTGTGTATATGGATGATGTGATCAAGAGGGAGCGTTCAAATAGAATGGGACCTAAAACTGAGCCTTGAGGAACCCCGTAAGTAACGTCTGCTGAGGATGATGAGTTTTCACAGATAAAGATGTGAGCTGAGGGGCGCCCGGGTGGTGTGGCGGTCTATTCCCTCGCCTCCAACACGGGGGCCGCAGGTTCGTGCCCCCGTTGTTACCGCCGGCTTGGTCGGGCGTCCCTACAGACACAATTGGCCGTGTCTGCAGGGTGGGAAGCCGGATAGGGGTTTGTATCCTGGTCGCTGCACTAGCGCCTCCTCTGGTCGGTCGGGGCGCCTGTTCAGCGGGGAGGGGAATTGGGGGGAATAGCGTGTTCCTCCGCACGCGCTACGTCTTCCCGGAGAAACTCCTCGCTGTCAGGTGAAAAGAAGCGGCTGGCGACTCCGCATGTATCGGAGGAGA
>OMOV01012891.1:13269-24288 GCA_900312565.1 Beryx splendens
ATTAGTTGCAAGCGGATAAGTTCAGTTCACCGTTCACCAAAAATAAGAGCAGGTTCAATGAACGCCGCTCTTTGAGCGCGTTCATGCACAACACTGACTAAACTAACTATTGCACAGTCTCCTGCGGGATCCAGCTATAACGTTAAGTTGGCCTTTATACGTGACAAGGAGAAAGAGGAAGGCATTTGTCAAGGCAGTGGACCGAGTGTAACCAAAACACAACCCGCTAACGTCAGCCATCATCAGGGTTTCCTCCAAGCTGACTCGACCTGGAAACTGGACCAGGACACGGACTAAAGCGGACTACAGTGTATTGAATTGTTCACCTACTAGCAGCATTACATAAAGCTTATGTGCGATCTCCTCATAGATTGGCCTAAAACATGGCTGATTGTGGCATGAAACAGCTAACCTACTGCACTTAAGACAAAAACATGTAGTTGCTTGTCCTAGTAAATGGGTTCATACAGTAACAGTTAGGCCTAAGCACTGTCATGGACATAATAAATGAAATGAAATGATGAATAAATGAAGTGAGATTAGTTACCGTAAGTGGTATAATTAAATGATGATTCCCAGCAGCCTTTGGTTGGTCAGACCAAATTGGAATCGTTGGATTTCAGCTTGTCATCTGACATGCCAGCATGGTGACTACTGGCCCATAACTTTGTATCTTAAACATGTTTGTTTTGCCTCCCCTTCAGGCACCATGCAGTTTCCCAGCAGAAGGAGGAAGATCATTTCCAACCCTCAGACGGAGCTCTATGGACACTGTCTGCAGTTCTATGGGCAGCCTCCTCTTGAAAACATATCGCTCACCGAATTCGAGACATTTGCTGTGGAAAGACTGAAATGTAAGACCTAGCTCTCATGCCAGTCTGATGTTTAAATGTCTGAGATTTATACTCTCAAGGGTATGTAGAACTGTAATATTAAGACAGTAAGCAGTGTGTCCTTTCTGCCATTATGAAATGCAGTTTGTTAAACCTGTCTGATTATCATTTACTATGTCATCTTTCAATGCTGTTGCAGTGTTGAAGACGGTGGAGAGTTTGGGAGTGAGCTATGTGAAAACATCTGAGCTGTACTCGAAGAAACTGGATAATGAGTTTTCAACTCTGAACTTTCCTTACAGAACAGAGGCTGTGAGTATGTTTAGCTCTACATCACATCATGTTTACAACAGCATGCAGCGCTGCATTTACCATCGATTATTAGTGCCTATCTCAACACCTAGCCCAAAGCTACGTAGCACAATGTTTCCTCTGTGTTTACTTACCTGTGATTGGCCTTCAAAGCAAGCTAACTGCCACCACTACTTGAGAAAATGTAAAAAAACATAATAAAAGCATGTTATAGTTGAGCCATTTCCCCCCAAGGTGCAAAAAGTATTGGATCAGTGTTTACTGTTAGTGCTTCTGTCATAATGAACTCTCCATATTAAGACAGTTTTAACACAGCGACTTAAACTGGAACCAAAATATGGAGATCAAAACTGGGACAGGTGTAGAGCCAAAACCAAAACTGCCCGCAGCACCACAACAGAAATGATGAGCAACTAGTGAGAGATGAAAAGCATTAGTTACGTCATGAAAAATCTCACTCCTGACAAATTACTCTTTCAACCCGTCAAGGATGATAAAAAACCTCAGAACGGACCGAGTGAGTACGAGAAACGAAGAAAGGATCATATCTCCCACTTCATTCTCAGGCTCGCCTACTGCCAGACGTAAGTGAAGTCTGACCATTTCTACAGAATATTTGTTATCAAATTATAGTGAATTTAAAAACGATGCTGTGGAAAGGGTATTTAAATTCATAACAACTGCAACTGAACAAAAGTTTTTTGTTTCCAATGGGATCTTAAAGGGAGGATCTGAGGCGGTGGTTCATACAACAGGAAGTTGACCTTTTCCGCTACCGCTTCAACGACCTGGCTCCAAAATACAAACTTGAATTTCTGCATCGAAATGACCTGAAGTACGATACGGTGAGTCTTTTCTTTCTTTTTATATTGTTTATTTAAATGTAGCCTTAACAAGGAGTTGTCTGCCATTTCAGTGAAAATATTTGAAAAGCAGAATTCCTGTCAATACTAGAATGTTTGCTGGCATACGAAACGGGCATATATATATATGTGTATATATATATTTATATACATTTCAGTTCAGTTTACACCGTTCGTGTCTAGCCTGCCCAAGCATTTTCAAGTGATCAGTGTGTAAAGTGAAAGCACAAGACGACAAGCTGTGTGGAGCGGATTCGTATGGATCCTGTCCATCCAGGACTTAGAGGGCGAGTGTGAATGAGCCTTTAAATAAGTCACAAGTGCTTTTCAATTTAAAGAGTGGACAAGTCATTTCCTTGCTGTAACTAACTTGTATAAACAATAATATCAAAGTGAAGTGTACTTTTGCATTGGATATGAATTACAAGCAAGTTAGCATTTTAAAAGTTGTTCAGAGCAGGAAGAGTTGGCTAAAAACAATCCAGTTTCCTATTGGCCAGTTCCGACGAGATGAAGTGAAAAGCTTATTTCTGCTGCCAAAAGCAGAGAGAAGCAAGAGCAAAAACCCATTTTGAAAACTTAACGCTTTTGGGAGGAACAACTTTTTACCTTGGTGGTGTTCTAGCAATTACCGTGGAATTTAAGCCCTAGTCAAAAATATCAAACATAACGCAAGCCTCCTTTGCTGTGATGCATGACTGGGTAATAAACATTTTTCCACAAATGCAAATTGAGTTACATTACTTAGTAGATATAGACCTACTAAATTGTGTTATGCATGTGTAATATGTTATTTGGGTCATGGTAACCTCAAATGTACCCCGTCATGTGGTGTAATAGACCATGTAATCCTAATTCATACGGGATCTCTTAATACTTGAAGGAGATCCATTGAAATCTGTTCTAACAATATTCCTTAATTTGGCATCTTTAAAAAAACAGTAGTGTAAATAGAATGTAAATTCAGAATGATGGTAAAGAGTCATCACTACCACATCTCTGATTAAAGCTTTCAGATGTACTTCAAATATAATTCACTAGGTGGCGCTGTTTGATCACAGTAATAGGCCAATTTGTATATCTGGAAATATTATGTAGAGTGTCCTGCAAGAGTTATAAAAATGTTGAATATTGAAAGAAGTTTTGGTTTACAATATCAATCCTTTTTTTGTGAAAGACTTGAACAAGTAAAATCTCAGGGGTGATTAGTGTTTAACTTTTTTTTACCGTCTCACAGTAATGCTAATCAATGTTTGCTTGTAAAACACTTGAGTGGTGAACACGTCCAAATCAACACAAAGTGTAATCAGTGAAGACGGCACTTCCCAAAGACGGACTGCCAACATTATTTCTCTTAAAACGGCTCTCTTACCTAATATTAAGTGACGGTCTGTGTTTGGGAGTTGCTGTCCTCTGAGTGAGAATCTTCTTCATGTTATTGAGACGTTTTGACAAGCACCCCTATGAGAAGAATCTGAAACAAAAAATACGTCGACTGATGGAGTGTAAACTTGATAAGAAATATCAAGAATGCCTTGAAATGACACTAAGAATTACCATTTCATTTATTGAAATAAACAAGTTAGCATTTTGTTTTGCTTTCTTTTTTTGCAAGTTGTAATGGCGTTAAGCCTGTGATTGGAAAATGAATGGTAGTAGGTGGGCTAGAATATGATGGCTGCAAAGCAATTTTCCCTTTACAGGTCTAATACATAGCTATCCCTTCCTTTTGGTAATGGCTTCGAGATGAGATGGCCTGTATATAAGTTCACTCTGAGTATTGCTGCAGCTTTTCTTTATGTTCCGGCCGTATAATAATGTCCCCAAACTGGTGAGGAAGGGGGGCGAAAGGGTCAAGTTCCTCATTCATTTGCTCAAAATTGGTTGTTTTGAGCCGCAGTGATTGTAATGCCATGCCAGTGACTGCTCAGGGCCTGAATAGAAAGACTCATCTACTTTTGATGCAGTGCTTATGGGATCAGGATGCTGTATTTAATTTGTGGTGAATCTGCACATTTATGAGCATAACTTTAGCAAATACATTGTGAAAAATGCTGAACTCAATACATGGGCAGTGAAGGATGAGCAGTGGACAGGAGGGTGTGAAATATTCTCCCCCGTCTCCCCGGCTGGGTTAACCACACAGACTTCCCTCAGCTCGTTTACGGAGGCAAGCGACTGCAAGAAACTTTTCTTTCTTAGTCAGTTTAACACCCAAAAACATGAAAAATGTTGCAATTAAAAGACAACACAAATCCATTTTAGTGCATTTCACAATAATGGTTACATTATGAAACATCCAAAAAGTTTTTCACCATCAGGATCAACTGTGTAATCAAACGTTCATCAAAAGCTTGACATGAGTGTAACAAGTGTTGCTGAATAATTTCAAAATGTTACAATGACGAAAAATCACTTTGGTCATTTGTCTTGTGCTTCAGTGCAGCGCTTCAGTTTTGAAGAGTCCGTGCAGCACGCTGGTTTCTTCTAAACAGTGACGTTAATGCGTTACAAAGCCTTAACCAATTCTCAAAACGATGCGTTCGTTTGATGAATGTTATTCGGTCTCCCTCGGCCTCAACCTTCAAAGTTTTAACGCTGACAGTTGTGTCTTTGCAGCCCTTTACTGAAATCCATCATCTTCATCAATAACTTTTCAGATTAGTCTCGAGGAAAGGAAGGCTCTGTCGGATAAACTTGTCAACTCCAGTTACGCTGTCAGTGGAATCACGGTGGAGGACCAAGACTTCTACAAAGTGAGTAAAGCATCTCTCTCTCTTCATTGCGACTGCTTGAGAATATTTGGTACTTTTGACTGAGAAAGTGGACCATGTAAATGATTCATGGTCGACAGTAAGTTGTTGTTTGCGAAACATTGTCCAGAAGAGAAAATCCTCCCTAAAACATATTGCAGATATGAAATTGCTATGATTTTTATACATGACATTCCTTCCATGCTTAGACGGTGTAATCAGAACACGTAAGTATGAACAACCTCCTAAGTTTGAGAAGCGAACCTTGAATCTGTGACGTCATCAAGGCAGGGAAATGGTCTAACTTTAAGACACAAATACAAAATGTCAAACATTCGATGAAAACACGGACAACCAGAAAATGTTCCCATGTCTTTCTCCCATTCCGTATCAAGAGCTCCAGGATTTGCCTCTCGATTACATCAACAGTCGTTTGAGAGGAACTTGCTCATGCTCATAAATTTAGGAGGAACTCTCCAACATCGTAGGAATAACATTGATTCTGTATTAGAGTGGATTTTCTATTTGAGGTTATTACAAATGTAATCTTGTGCAACAGGTAAGCTGACTACTTAGATAAATTAACGCTCTGATTTGATTTGTGTCCCTGGTTTTTGTTAACGTGATTTCAGGTCAAACCATTGCAGTTGTTCCACAGCCTTTGAGTTCATGTAAACATGCTGCTCTGTGTGTACGGCCGCTTGAACAGCCACTCGCCTACCTTTTGACTCTTCTTTCAAAATGTGCTCCAGGATGCTTTATCACAGTGTGAGGCCCTTCATGTGATTTGGGTCCCAGCGTCTTAAGAAAATGATCAACCTCCCACCACTACATGTGAGAACGTACAGTAGATCACGGGCTTTAGGTAATTTCCCCCGCCGACCTCCACTGTAAAATGAGATTGGCAGGATTTACTGAAAGATTCAATTTCCTTTTGGCTAAAAAGTGTCGTACACCCATGGCGATGGTGCGGTGGCGAACGCTCCTGCCTCCGATCCGATCTGTTCCCTGCTGGCCTGCTCCTGAGTACCGCAAGAGCCTTCTGTCCCGTGTCTCCCATCGTCTGTCTCCCTCTAAGCTGGCCTAACGTATCGGTCGAGGAAAACATGCTAAGGGTGCCGAGTGCTCACTCTGCTCTCCAAAAATGGAAAAGCAAAGTAAAGCATTGATTGATTTGTCTGGTTTGCTCTGTTAAGTTCTTCCTTCCGTTTCACTGATTCCACAAAATTAGATCCGGGGCCAGTTGTTAGTCATTTTGGGACTGACCAGCTTATGATTATGAAATGTAGAGCAGATCTTTGCCCCTGAGGAACTTTAACCCAACTAAGTGGGGAGGTTATATAATTTCTCATCTGCATTCAGTACCGTGCCTCGTAGTTAAAGCTCTGAGATAATTTGGTTGAAGGATAACAAAATGCACAGCAGCGGGATTTTTTTCTTCCCTGTTCAAAGTGGGCTAATTTTGACCTACTAGCATTGACTGAAATACTGGTGAACTAAACGTCTTAATGCTCACTCACTTGTGCGCCTGTTCTCTTTTTACAGTAATATGTCTTGTACTGACAAGCTTATCCATAGAGGCTTAAGATGTAGAACGTCAGTAGAATAAGTTTGAATCCCTAATTCACCAAATGTTACGAGCAACCAAAATGAAGGCGTGCAAAGGTTTGGGCCTTAGTGCCGTTTATAATATCCCTCTGACCATACGACGATCATGCACACGTGTTGAATAAGAATGTGTACGTCTTTTTTTAAATTCATAACATATTCCAATCCTTTAGTTTCTCTGTTCTTGTTCTATTTTTAAAGGTTCCGTTTCAGGACGCCCTGGATCTGGTGCGAACAAGGAAAGTGTACCTCAAAGCAGGCTATGTCTACATCCCCCACCAGGACATTGTCGCCATTGTTCTCAATGATTTCCGTACAAGGCTGTCTAAAGCTCTCGCAGTAAGTGTCCACATCTCTTGACTGTAATAAGAATGGATGAAACGGGGAAACAAGTTAGGTCACGATACAGAAAGCTCGAGGGGAAATGAGATCCTGTAGGTGTGTGTGTGTGTGTGTGTGTGTGAATTACAACCGTTAGGCCTACACTACAGTTCATGACGCACTTAAAACTAGAACACAAATTTACCCTTATGGTATGTACATGTATGTAGAGGCTGTTATAGAAATAGATTGCATATAACACTGTCTCCATGAAGGAAACAAGTGCAACAGTGACTGTTCCCTTTAAAGATTTATTTTTTTGGCATTTTATGCTTTATTTGACAGAGAGATAGTGAGAGAGAGACAGGAAGGGAATACTGTAAACAGAAAGCCAATTTGAGAGACAGGAAGGTAAGGTATCCGCGGGCTGGATTCGAACCCGGGTCGCTGCGGGAAGAACTGAGCCTTATGCACTCGTGAGCCACTGGCGCTTGTTCCCTCGGGGAACTCGGGGAAGTGCGAGGTTCAAATGAGGGGAATAATTATGCAAACATGACATAAATATGTCTGGAGGGAAGACTCGGGACAGCAAGTATGAAAATGCCTATTGGCCCTATGGGTGTGATTTATTTTTGAGGCTGCAGTACAGGGTCTGTGGAGGCACCGGATCGGCATATTCATGCGTTGCATTGAATGCCCTGAGGGACAGGGAACATGATGTTTTTGGAACCAAATACCTTCTTCGTGATAAATAAATATGTGAGGAGGACAACCAAGATTCAGTTGCATAGTGATGATCGGTCCTCATTGGGGACCAGACAGAAACATGCTCAACAACCGTAGGCAGTGGCACTGTCTGGATTGTGAATGTATTTTGTCCTGTTTGGGAGGTGCAAGAAGTCCCCTCTACTAGTAAGCCACACAAAATGGCAACGAGAGAAAGTGATGATGAAGACCACAATTCCCATAAACCCCGTTGTAAAGAGGATCGTTGCTTCTTCAGTTTAAGGTTTTCTCTTTTGCTTTACTGAAGGTGATGAACATGTTGGAGGGGATTTTTCCCCCTATAGCCATTTCAAACATTCCACCATCTGCCATTGCAAGAAATTCTGAAAACTTTGTTTTCCGTTTGCGCTGGAAACACGGTGACCCTCTTCCTGGTGTGTGCCGTAAAGCAGTCCAGCAGATTTCTTATGAAATGCGACCTGATGGCAGACAATGTAATTATGTATTTAGACGATGTATTTAGAGGCACATGGAGGCTGCTAGTCTTCTCGTGATGGTCTCATTTGTTTATGGTCATTATACAAACATCTCAAAATAATGTGGTTAGGATTTGTTCATGTGAAAATCCTAGATGTAGCACCTTAAACTTCTTGTTTTTCCACAGCACCATTGACAAAAGTGGAGCAAATGACTCAAGCATATTGTTTATCCTATTATTTATGTATGTGTGTGTGTATATATATATTGGGTAGAACAAACATGTATCTTTTTGTTTGAACATATGGAAATTATTTTTCACCAACTGCTGGACATGACAAAGTATTCACTGTCTACAGCAACTATTTACTGACACTTCAAAGAGGATAACGGGCTGAAGCACAGACAGTCTGCCCCTTAAGAGCTGTCTGTCTGAGTTTAGGTATAGGTCTGTTTCCATTTGTCTAATTCAGTATGTTGTGCAAGGCATGACGACTTCAGGCCAATACGCTGTTTTCAAGTCGATTTTTCACAGTACAAAATCATATCAAGATCGTGTTGTGACGCTTAGTCTGGAAAAACAATTCTAGCTGGCATGAGCAGGTAAGGACACTGGGAAATGCCAGGTAGAGGCCCGTTTAATTACAGTGAATAAGTGTAGACATGTGTTTACCGTTTGACGCTGCATTGCCAGTTGGTGACTCTGGAATCGATTGCCTCGTGCCCTAATGTAGCATCAGGCTAGTAACTAGACCTGCTTAACATGGTATGACCTTATAAGGTGTTTTCTCAACTTATGGCTGTCACAGTTTCTCCAAATTGGAAACATTCAGATTTTTTTAAACTTCAGCAAAGGTAATATTTCAATGTTGGTTTCATTGAACACTGCTGACAGGATGCATGTGAAGCAGTGGCTGCTGTCAGACCAGGCAGGTCCCACATAAAGTCATAATGCATCTTACAACGTAATGCTGTCAAAATCTTATCTTGGTTTGTCCTATTGAGATGATGAATGTTCATATTCAAAGGAGACTTGGCCTAGAAAGAAGCATCATGAAAACGTAATGTAAAAAAAAAATCGAAATCCAGTCGAAGTAACAAAGTTGCCTAAGGGAGAACAAAATAAAAATTTCAAAGGTTTGTTCAAAACTCTTCCAGGGCCCCATACTTCGCACATGGATCATTGAGTTAGCTGGATAAATTGTTGAGAATTTGACTCCTTTCTCTTTGCCAAAGTAAAAATGCCACCGCTTTAAGGAATTATTCTGTGCCAGCCAGTCATGTGATTGCTGATCATGTTTTCGACAATCTATTCATGTTCCCTTTATTACAAAATGAGATGCGACCGAGGCTGAGTGAGACCGCGTCCAAGATCGACAAATCAATCCGCCACCTGTGCTCGAGGAACCGAGCTTGCCGGATGAGGATTAGCAAAATAATTTGAACCAGCTCATATAATATTAGCCTGGATTAATTAACCAGAGCACGAGGGACGACGAGGCCCAGATGATGTCAACAAAATACGTTGCCTGCTTTCCCAACATTGCTTCCTGTTTCCAAGATCAAATTGGCAAGCTTTCCACCACACAGTGAGCTCCACAAACCTGTGAAAATATGAATTAATGAGGCAACATTTGGGATTTTATGTCAATTGTTATATCATACAGGGGAAATTGTACTGAAATCTAACACTATAATTGGTCTAGGGTTGTGTTGAAGGGGCCTGATTTGTTGATTCCTCACCAAATGTAACTTGTCAGGAGGTTCAGAATTGGGGCTGCAGGTAATGATTATTTGGTTATCAGTTGATCTGTTGATTGTTTTTTTAATTGCACTTGAATGTTTAACACATTTTCATACGTCATTGTAACCATACTACATTTCAGCATATTGCCTGACCCGAACTCCAACAATACCAGCACACCTGTAATACCCAGAGACCTGATTTCGAAGGCAGAGTATCTGAGAGTATCTAACTACAGTAATTTGGCCATTAGCAAAAGGAGTAATTACAAGGATATTCTTGCTACACAACAATTGCCAGGATTTTCTTGCTACATACTGTATCTCACCAGCAGACTAATGTAGCTTGGTGGACACTTGTCATGCCGCTGCACATCAGATCGTATGACCGGGATTTTTATTTCTTTTCAGGTGTTAGTGCATGGCAGTTACTTACTGATGTGAATGAGCAGTTGAACAAAGCATCAAATTGGGTCTCTGTTTACAGTATTCCCATATAGTTTAGTCATTTATCAAGTAAAAATACCAAACATTTTCTGGTTATGGCTTCACAGATTGCTTTTTTCAGTTTTATATCATCATAAATTGAATATTACAAAATAAGTATGCAATTTTAAGACATCTGGTAACTTGTGCATGACACTTGTCATAACATTTTATAGACTAAATGATTAATCAGTTAATCAAAACAGAGTTTTTCAACTTCTCATACGTGCAGTCAACTTTTAGACTTCAGAACAAAATTTCTTATCTACCGTATTATGAAGATGCAAAATCAACAATTGTATGTAGTGAACCTAATCAATGACAGAATCGTTGCAGCCCTATTCAGAATGTCTAACATCAAAAAATAGTGATATCACTGTGGGATCAGTTGAATTTGACAAGGCATTGTTAACCTGTTATACTGTTTTGAAAACATGGGGTCTTCAGCTTTCATAATCCGTAAACCAATTGTATGTTGTCCAAACTAACTCTTATTACAAAGTATTTTAATAATAAAGTCGTACAAATATAAACTTTGTAAATATAAGAACAAGTTGTGATTAAAAGATGGGGTATAATTTTCTCGTCAGTCTACAGTAACATGCGTGGTATCGCTGAAAACTAGAAATTCCGAGCTTTCCAATTACACGAAATGGAACGATCCATGTCCCCTATTTCTGGGGGGAAATAGCAGTCAAAATTCACATTTCACAGTCATCCTGACAAAAATCTATGTTCTTGCCAAAATATTTCACCAAGGCTTACCTTATTTTCTCCAAAAACGGCAGATTTGAGTTAGATTTACCCTCGTGGCCTGCATACCCAGAATGCCTTGCGGTCCGAAGAAGACCGAGCACCCGTCGGGAACATGGTTTCACAAAAATATGTGATTTGAAA
>OMOV01012931.1:4460-15065 GCA_900312565.1 Beryx splendens
TGCCGGGGCGTCTGGGGTGTGGCGGGGGGGGGGGGGGGGGGCCGCTCTCGCCTGGACTCGGTGGAGTGCTACAACCCCAACACCAACTCCTGGCAATTCATGGAGTCGGTCAAGATGGCCGTCACCAGCCCTGCCGTGGTGTCCCTCGACGGACTGCTCTATGTTACTGGTATGGAATGCGGGTTACACACGTGCAGGGTTGCACTTTTTTATTTAAAATGTATTGGTTTACTGTCAGTGCCTGCAAATTTTGGTAGTGTTCCATATTCGTTGCTCTCCTGTTGACAATGCATTCATGTTTTGCTGCGTGTCCTCCTGGGTCGTAGGTGGTGCGGTGCTGGAGGACGGCGATGGCACAGATCTAGCCCAGGTGTACAACCCTAAAACCGCTGTATGGGCAGAGGTGGCGCCTATGCAGATCGCTCGCTCTGGTTCAGCTGCCTGCACGCTCAAAGGAAAGATCTACGTTATAGGTATTATACCTCATGGCACTCCGTCGAGAACATTGTCTTTTGCTGATTCAGAGCGGTCCAAACATGCTGCCCGCTAATCAACAGCTTCAGTAGCCACTCTGCTGAAATTAGGAAACATAATTTACACTGACCACTGTTACCATAGTTCATTCCCTCTTTGTGTCTTCCAGGCGGCTGGCATGCCTCAACAGAGAACACAGACAAGGTGGAGTGTTACAACCCCAAGACCAACCAGTGGACCATGTGCGCCCCCATGAAAGAACGACGTTACCGGCCCGGTGTTGCTGTGGTGGATAGAAAGATCTACGTTCTGGGCGGAGAGGAGGGCTGGGACAGGTGAGAGGCTATTCCAGGAAAATCTGGCAAAGGCAGTAGCTTGTGCATCCAAGGTTAAAACTGGAGGACAAACGCAACTACAGCCTCTCTGTGTAATGAAAAGCAAAGTGCCTTTTTGTTGCTGGTGTCGGAAGAATAACTGGTCGCCTCTTCATCCAGGTATCACGACACCATCGAGCGGTACTGCGATGAGACGGACACGTGGGAGATTGTGGGGGAGATGCCCACCAGTCGCAGCTGGCTCAGCTGTGTCTCTCTCCAGCTGAAGAAGGACACTCACATGAGCAGCAGCCCCTGTACGCCATCAGACACTGTAATAATTAATAACTGAGGGGAAAAATGGAGACAGAGCTCCAGGTTACAATCTTTACGTGGCGGGTGTGCGTCTCTGCCAGCCTTCCACGGTTATTTGCACCCTCCTTGGGGACCTCAGACTAAAAAGCTCGGTGCTTTGGGGACAAGGACCGCAGGGCAGCTAACGAGCAGAGCTGCCTTGGCGCAACACTGTTTCGAGCTGTTACCAGTGGCAAAGGTAGTCATTTTAATCTGTGACGGCTTGTGGAGTCTCACATACTTGGGGTCCCTCGCATCGCCACGGCGACAGGGAGGAACTGTGTCAGCCCACTCAGATCCATAGTAACTGTGATTATCGATGCGTCATCCAGCAGTCCTCGCTCATTTTTATGACATGAACATGTTGATGGTGTTTATGTTATGGATGTCCAAGCACCTCAGATCTGTGATCTAAGATTTTCCCAGCCAACATAGTGTATTTTTGTATCATTATGTAATGTATTTATTTGGGGTTTGTTTAGCTGTGAGGATGGCCTTTTAAGTTTTAAAAGATCAGTAAATGTTTATGTATCAGAAGATGCTCTATGGGCCAAAGAACCAAATTGTGAATGAATATTTTTGAAAGTTACTAGTGAAAAAGCTAACTATGTGTGAGTAGTATTTTGTAATGAAGTTGTCCATACTACCTGTTACATGTCGAGTATATTTTTGTAATGTAGTGTGTGTTTCATGCAATTTAGTGACCTTTTATGGACATGGGTTCTAATAAAGATGTTTGATTCCTATACCGCGTGGATGCTGGTGTTTTTCTTTTTTGTGGGAAATGTGCAGGACATTAAATGTACAGATTCGAGAGGTGAATGTCTACATTTCCCAGTTGATGTGAGTGGAAAACACTGGTCAAGTTATGTGATGCTCTCTCACAGTCCTGTCACCAAGTTTTGTTCTGTGCCAAATTAGCTTTTTGGATTACATTATACATTTACCACAGAGCAAGTGTAAATCTGTGTACCACATTTACCATAACATATATAAAATGCTCATTTTTACTCTGGTGTAGAGTGTAGCTGCATAGTTATCCCTGGTTTTAGACTGGGAGGTAAAATCCCCATTAGCTTTTAGCCTGCTTCCACTGTTATGAAGCACACTGAATACTTCAGAATGAGGTTTCCACTTGCCTTTTCATTATTCCAATTGTCCAGAACGTCGTTATTTGTGAACATGAACAAGTGTCACCCAAGGCAAGAAATCGTGATTTTTTTGCTTCCAAACTGTTCACACTTCTGTACAACAAAGATCATTTGAGTATAAAAAGTCAAACATTTGGGGAAATTATAACCCCTTGTTCCATATGGAGCAGCTTCAGATTGTACATGTTAACATCGTAGCTCCAAACCAGTTCTCCGGTCTCTGGCTTTGAGAGTAGCTCGTTCACAGGACTGATTGGTCTGTGGTAAGACAATAACATGAATTATTAAATTCAGTGGTTTCCACTTCTAGACCACGCGACCATATATGAAACTCTTATCCCCCCCTAACAACTTAATTACGTGTCCCTTATTTTCATTTGTTAAACACTGGCAAGCCTAGTCACTGAAAATGACATTACTTGCCAACACACAACTGACAAGGATTTAACTGGCACTAAGCTAGTTTTCAGCTGTTATCAAAACTGCCAATAACTAGAGGACTGGACACCAACATAAACCAACACGATGCCAAAAAACACAGACACATTCTTACAGTACATAAGCATGTTGTACTGACAAGAACGTATTTATTCACTTTGTTCTGATCACAAGTGTTTCATTTCAAAAACTACAATCTTTTCAAGTCAACTTGAAAATGACCCGACATCAAAACACTGCAAACTGGAATGGTCATCATCCTCCTGGTAGTAAAGCTTTTTGACGAAAAACTATCTGTGATTGCCATGCTTAAGTGACACAATCAAATCTGAGTTACATAAAAGCTCAGAGTTATTGGCACACATGCTTTCCCTGTTCATAAACTTTCTGTTACAATTTATAGCTTCAGTTGAAAATACGTTCAGCTGCTGCAGTGTAAGCTGATACAGAACCGTGCACTGCAAGTTTGAGAAAAGATAAAACGAAAAGCCTTTACAAATAAGGTCATTGCTTGCTCCATGTACAAAAATATCAGTGACAAAACCTAGGAACCTTTTGCACTGCACTTCCCAGCGAGCCTGTGCTCACACCAGCAGTCTCTCTATAGCCGTCTGTACGGACTGAATCTGAGGCTTGAGCTGGGAGCCCTCCTTTATGGTGACTGAGGTGGCGATGACGGGACGGGACACCCCACAGGCGCGCCCAAGAGCCTGCTTGGAGCGCACAAACACGTACGGGACGTTCTTGTCCTCGCAGAGCAGAGGTAGGTGAAGGATGATCTCCAGCGGCTCAGCGTCAGCCGCCATCACGATGAACTCGGCGATACCACGGTTCAAGGTTTTAGTGGCTGCGGAAAAGATGGGGGACAACTTAGTATCGGTGACGAGAGACAGAACTACAGACAGTCGCATCAAAATGACAGAAGCTGTGGCCAACGCACCACAACCACCGCATTGTGCTTAACTATACAATAACATTTGCTTGTCATCATCAATTTAGACAGATTTGTGTGTCACGATATCCCCCCCCCAAAAAAAACACACCACTATATCATCACAATGATTCCACAGAAAGACGAAAATAAAAATATTGAATTATTGCCCAGCCCTAGTCTGCAGTAACAATGCGTTCCCTATCTGTATTCTAACACAGGGTGACCAAGACAAACTTATCTGCATGTTGCAGAAGGCTCCTGCCCCCGACTTCATAGCCTAAAAACCTCCTCGGCCCGGGTTCAGATCCAGTCTGCGTCACCTCCATGCCAGTGAAATAACTGTGTGCAACTATATTCGCCACTACAAAACAAGACAAAGGTCTGATTCACCTTCATTAGCTCCTTTCCTGAGCTGCTTGTAATTGGCAGCTTGCTGCACAAGATCCAGGATGGTTTTGGTCAGAGTGGCATCAGCCAGTGGGTAGGCCTTGGGGTTCACTTCAGGATCAGCCTGAAAGACGGAAGCAGTTATAGTACAAGTTTATCTACAGCGCTCTGCAGATCTATTAGCGTCTTTGGTAAAGATAGGCTGAGAAGGCCTTTACTGTTCTGAATTTCCAATGTGCAGTAACATTTAACTAAACAAAATACAATAATAAAAGTCATCCCAACTGCTGCAGAGCTGAAGGTGATCCTCAGTGCTTTGAAAACTCATAAAAGTAGTGACTGTCAGATTGCTATTATCATATTGTTATATATATATTATTATTGTTATTTTGTCCCCTGTAGTTAAACACTTGTAAGGAGCAAAATCCCAATTAACTTTAAACCTGCTTTTACTTTGCTCTGTAATTAGAGTGTCAATAATTGTGGTGGCCACTCTAAGGAGCTTGATTGACAAAAAATTAAGTATTTAATATTTCCGAAAGCCTGAAACCCCTCCAACCACCCACCCCAAACTGTCCCACTGTAGTGCAGCTTTCACTCAGCAAGTACATGGAAATAACAACATTGCTATTAGCAAACATACGTTACATCCAGACAAACGTGTGCCGATGATCGTATCGGCGTGATCGCGATTATATTAAATAATAAATACGATTATTTTCTATAATCGACTGATAAACTGCCACATAGTTTCGGTTTATTTTTTGTTTTCTCTTTAATAAATAAACCCACATAAACAAACCTGAGTGTGTACCTGTCTTCCAAATAGTTTCACTGCTCTAGTTTTTTTTAATTAAAACACAGCACTGGGCTGACTGTGGAGTTTCCTCTGTATTGAGTGTTCTCTGCCTCATATATTAAAATTCTTGGAAAAATACTAAAGTCTCTAGCAGACAGGACCTGGACTTTTTCATTATTATGTTTAGGTGTTGATCCAAAATGTTGTTTTTTAATAGTTTGACAACTGTTTTGTTTGCTCTTCCTGCCTGTTTGCTGTGGCGCTACCTCTTGATTATTAAAACGTCTCAAGATCCTGACAGTGGGCCATCACAGACAATGTAACAGTATCAAAACCCAGAATTTAGAGACATGTTACTGTATGATCCCCTCTGCTCCGGACTGGCAGCTTGATGCGTGCGCAGCCAGCTGAGCAGCTGCATTGTAATTGCTGCGTACCCTTCCGGCGCGGATACACGGAACAGAAACGCACCCCGTTTAGCTGAGCCGTTATATTGCACTATTGTTTAAAAAACAATAAACAAATCACGATTATTTGTGTGACTAATAATCGTCAGGTAAAACTGCATAAGCGGCAAACCCTTGCTCGCTGGCTGCAAGGTTTGGTTTGGGGATAATGGGCCGTCGCAACAATGGGCAGTCCCCAGCACACACACTGGTGCATGGAGCTGGGGACCGCGCAACGATTTGGTTTAATCTGCTAGTATCTGCTAACTTACTGTGCTGCCACGAGTTTACTCACCATGTTTGTTTGTCGGATTTCAAGCGGGTTTGGATATGACTAACTATGTGCCCGTGTGTCCTCTCGGCGTTCGCTTCACGGAGGACAGGAAAAAAACTAAAAACCTCTAAACCTCTGCTCTTCTTAAGTTCAATTAACGTACGGCACACGTTGGGAAAACGAAAAGGCGACCGTCTAAAATCACGTCATCACTACGCGTCTGAGAGATAAGATACATTCGCAAGATGGTTCAGTTCTACGGCGTTTTCTTGCCGTCGATCCCCAAATAGACACACATAGGCTGTTTGTCACGATTTTACCACAGCCAGGTACGAAAACAGCTGCTGGAGTGAAAACCTGTATACAGTTGGGGTCATGGCAGCATGTGACTGAAAACCACCACAGTAGCTATTTAAACCCAGTGACAAACTATGAACTCTATCTTGACATCGTAAAACATCTTTGATTTGCTGCAACGGGCAGTGGATTGTGGGTAGAGCGTCAATCCGCCATATCTGTCTGTTCGTGCCGGCTGAAGGAGAGAGTCGGGAGTCATGAGAGGAATCCGGTCTCTTAATCATCTCTCCGTGAGTCTTGTGTTTTCCCTGTTTGGTCTGAGCCGTGTGGCCAGTTGGATTTAAACTTAAAGAGTTGTGGTTCGTGGTTTCCTCTGAAGGTGAAGCCACGTCTTACCACTGTTAGCTCTGCGGCTAGTTAGCTTGCTAGGTGGGTAACATAGGCGGATTTAGGTGTTAGCTGGTTAACTATGGTTAGTTACCAACGTCTCCCCGAGCCATTCGCATGTATGGTTAAGTCGAGCCAAATGATCAATTAAAGTGGGAGTTAAGCTAGGTGGGTAACGTAGCAGTTGGTCCGGCTGAGATGGCCGTTGCTTGTAGTATTAGTTGTAGTAAGCTTAGCTCAGCTGGCGCAACCTGAAGGTCATCTCACAACTCCTGACACTTCAGGTTGATTTTTGTTTATTTCCTTTCAGTTGGTCGAGGTGTCGTGTAGCAGACAACATTATACACAGGTGATATTTCCTTATTCGCGTGTGTCATCGCGTTTTGTGTCCGCCGTGTAATGTTAATGTTACAGACTTTAACGTTACTCTTTCAACGAGCTGCCAGAATCGACATATTTGGGTTTTCCTGGAGTTGAAAGCAGGGCATGAACATGACAACATACATCGCGTGCAGCTACAATAGCCCGCGTGCTGTTGACATGACAGATGCATGACGTTTGCGGTCCCCCACGCTCTCACTCTGTATGCTAAATTTACATAGGTCACTTCAGGTCACTCTGCTCCACTACACCCAACCTACTTGTGTTCATTAACACTATGACCAGTAGAAAAGATGGCATCTTGGTATAGCCTAGATAGAACTGAACTGACAGCAGACTGATTTCGCTTATAACGGGGTTAGGTAGTTGGCCGTAACTGTTATGAAACATTATAAATAGCATTAATCTTTGTGGAGTTAAGACCACGCTTTTACCAGACTGCTCTTTGACATTTGAAACTATTTCTTTCTCCAACAGCCTGTTAAACTCGAACCTGATATTTTACACCTGCTGAAGCTTTATCAGGAATTGTAATTTAGGGTCGCTGAAGGATAGGGGAAGTAGTTTTGCACTTTCCTGCTCCGCTTTGCCCATTACCATACAACAAGGTGCCCTCAGAGGAGAAATAAAAGAACTGCTGGAGAGGTAGCATCGGCTTTAATTTGGTGTCGCTGTTTTACACAGAAACGATGCTATGCCGCTGCCAGGAGGAGTGAGGCTCTAACCGAGCCCTATGGAGGCCGCAAAGCAGCCCCCACTGCCCCCCTCGCTGCTCAGGATGTCCAGGTAGGTGCCGCTCTGCTCTACGTACAAATAGCTGGTTCAGGCCGGATTCACACTTAATCCATAATGCATTTATGCTGCTGCAAGCTATGTGCAAACTGATTAGACGTGTTTATTAATTGTAGTGTTTCAGCATACATTATTTGATCACAAAAACATAAACGGAGGGAGTAAAAAATTGAGGAAATGACAGTCATTATAGTTTATGCATGCATAATGAGGGCACAATAGAGTGAGTCTAGCACATGCAACACCTGCATCATCATGACCCAGTGCATCTGCGATAGAATGATGCGGAGGTAAAGGATTCTCTCATTTAAAATGAATGAAGTTCCGTCTCAGAGTAACACATAAATCACCATGCCCACTACTTCACACAGGGTCCACTTGCTTACGTCACAGCAACATTTTCTGACTCTGAAAACCGAGTAAGACCTTTTGTCTAGACAGCTGTCACCAAAAAACTCTCCTGTTTATCTCTGCTGAAGGTTCAAAAGCTAGATGTTTTCCAGATTCTCTGTAACCTTCTTTTCATTTGCTGCCTCAGGTGTCCAAGCTCCCAAACGGTCTTGTGATAGCATCGCTGGAGAACTACTCCCCCTTGTCCAGTGTCGGAGTGTTTGTGAGAGCTGGGAGTCGCTATGAGACAGCGGAGAACCAGGGGGTTTCTCACGTGCTACGATTGGCGGCTAACTTGGTAATTTGCAAATGTGCGATGCATTTGTCAGAGGGGCGGCCTGGGAGGACGGTGACCTATTTCTTCTGTAGCTATTTTAATTTTGTGCATGAGTGCCTTTACTACTGTATGGATATTCTTAATGTGGTACGCTGTATCAAAGATGCTGCGCCAAGGCAAGGGAAGGCAAACTTTATTTATATAGCACGTCATACACAAGGCAAATTCAATGTGCTTCACATGAAAGACAAAAAATCTGGCAAACTAAAACACATTTTTACATTTAATTGTGACAAATGAAGGACTGGGTTTGGATGATATTCAGTGCACACCTGCCTCTCACTTCCCTTTTGCAACGTAATACAGTTGTTGTTTTGTTTTTTGTCAAGTGGCACCTCAACCCTCAGTCCCATACCTTCTTACTCTTATACCACCAGCTCGCAGTGGGATCTCGCTGAATAATGGTTGTTGTTTTTTGTAGACTAACAAGGGAGCTTCTGCCTTTAGGCTCTGTCGTGGCGTGGAAGCAGTCGGGGCCAGCCTAAGGTGAGTCAGTGTAGTCTGTCTCCCCCACCCCCACCCGAACACGCACACATCGAATGTCCTCGCTTATCCTGCTATAAATAAACATGAGAGTACACGTGTGACATTCCCACAGCCCGACTGACTAAACCGACTGTGTCGTGGTGTGTTTCCCTGCAGCGTGACATCATCGAGGGAGACCCTCGTCTACTCTGTGGACTGCTTGAGAGACCACCTGTGAGTGCTGCCATGGCTCTGTCAGTCCTGTAGCGTTGGTCCCGCAGGTCGCGGGCGGCTGACAGTGGAATGATGGATGGGGTTGTGGTTAGAAATGTGGTCCTCTTTTGTGGGTGGGGGCAAAAGTTTTGGAGGCTTGAGACAAGTCGTAGCATCGGTGTTACGGAATCGCTGTCTTGCTTCACTTCCATTTAGTAATGCTCCTTGCCGATGTTGGATGGATGGATGGGAAATGTAAGCGGCCACTTTGTCTCTCTGGCAGATTCTGCCAGATTGGCTCGTAGGTAAGTGACGAGGATCGGGGACAGTCACTCCCTCGCGCCGCGGAAATTCCTCTCCCACTTAATGATCTGAAAAAGCAAATCGCAGCGACCGTGGAACACCCAGAGTGCACTTGAGCTATAGGACAATGTGCTCACAATGTGGGCGACACAGTCTTCTCACTTTATTTTCACACATTTATCTTTGTGTTGACGACACTTTCCTCTCGCTCGGCGAGGGCTCTGGAATCGTCAGATGTCAGCCAGCAGTTAGTTGCCCAATATTGTGCTGACCTGCTCATATGTTTAATGCATGTTTGATAGTAGCTCCCCTAAGTGAACGTGGGGTCATGTTTAGTGTTGTCAATTAATTGATTACAATTTTGATAATGGAGTAATCGTTTATCATTTATCGCGTGAAAATTTTCTGGTTACAGCTTCACAAATGCGAAGATTTGCTTGCTTTTCTCTGTTTCATATTGTAAATTGAATGCTTTGGAGGTTTTTGACTGCTAAGTAAGCAATTTTAAGAGAATCCTCTGGGCTCTGATAACTTGTGATGGGCATTTGTCATTATTTTCCACAATTTAAGGACTAAATCGTTTACTGTTAATATAAAAAAAATGATTGGCAGATTAATAGATAATGAAAATAATCGTTATTGCAGCCCGAGTCATGGTGATGCATCACAGTTTTACCAGTCCTGTATTGATGTGTGTGTGTGTGTGTGTGTCCAGAGACTCAGTGTTGGAGTATCTGGTCAGCGTGACCACAGCTCAGGAGTTCCGGCCATGGGAGGTAGACGACCTGCCCTACAGGGTGAAGATTGACAAGGCACTGGCCCAGCAGTGTCCACAGATAGGTCAGTACATCACCTGATCACCTGGATTTTCATTGTTGAAATGCTACTCATCCGTAGCATCATGTCATGTGTTTTAATGATGAAATGTCTTATTCAGTTGAGCGTTTTGGATCATCGGTATTCAAAGTATCTACCTCTTAGTTGTCTAACTCTCTTTGACTGGACTGTTTTCTGTTTTCTCCTGCAGGTGTGATTGAGAAGTTGCATGAAGCAGCGTACAAGAACGCCTTGTCCAACTCTCTGTACTGCCCCGACCACATGGTTGGTCGTGTCTCCTCTGAACAGGTATGGATCTGTGCTTCTTCTATTCCTCCATATAGGAAACTAAACTAGTCAATGCTATGGTCTTGACGGGGGGAGGTTGACTCCATTTCTAAGTCATTCTCTGGCTTCTGGGGGGAATGGTAGCAACTGACTGAAATGAGCCAGATACTGTATATGGATATGTTTTAGGCAAGTGATTTCAGCCACTCTTCCAAGACCTCTGTTTTCTTCTTAGTTTGTGCACAGCTCATACACGCCTCTCCTCCTCCTTATGCTCCCCCTGTAGCTGCAGTCCTTTGTTGAGAACCATTTCACCACTGGCAGAATGGCCCTTGTAGGACTAGGTGAGTCTCCACTAGCGTCGT
>OMOV01012947.1:2447-13216 GCA_900312565.1 Beryx splendens
ATCCCCAAATACATCTCCCTTACCTGCAGAGAGAGAGAGAGAGAGAACAGAAAGACACACTTTTAGAGCTGGTTTTTCTGCAAGAATTACTTCACAGAGGAAAATGCTGGTGTCAGCTCAAAAAGTGGGTCTTTCTGTGCTCTCTCTCTCTCTCTCTGCAGGTAAGGGAGATGTATTTGGGGATGTTTTCTGGAAAGAGGTGACTCTCGCCCAAGCCTGCGCCAACGTTCGAGCGCTGACCTACTGCGACCTGCACGTCATTAAACGCGACGCTCTGCAAAAAGTGCTGGAATTCTACACAGCCTTCTCCAACCACTTCTCCAGAAATCTGCTGCTGACTTACAACCTTCGGAAGAGGGTGAGTGACTCTTACCGCAGATTTCAAATCATCGACGTGACAAGTGAGAAGATGTGGAGAGGGATACAGTCTTCGGTTTTCAACAGGACTAAAGCAGTCAGAATTCACTCAACTCAGCGCCCATCCTATCTTTACATAGCACTTTTTCTTTCAAACTGCTTTATTGGCACAGTAGCTGCATATTTAGTGCTTGTTAGACAAACTATTAGCATGCTGTTAAGCTATGTGAATTCTCTTTTTCAGTTTTACACTATGGTAGAAAAAGCAAAAAAAACACCAAACAAAGCACATATTTATTCCACATATCTTTTTCAGAAAGTAAAGCTATTACAACAGTAACAACAACAACAAAACACTCATCCCACCAGATTTAAATGCGCTACAGTATCAACCCAAATTATGCTAGTGGAATTAGACGTACTAATTAGAGACTGAATTAGAGATGCCTTGCAGCACTGTATATCTAAAAGATGCTTAGCTCAGCGAGTTTAACAAGATTTGTACTTGTAAGCTCCCATAGCAGCTTTTATATGACAAAAGAACACAAAGCTTTTAAACTTTCCTCCCATGTTGTTTGTCTGCTTCTCAAATTATGATTATTTTCATTTTATTTTTTTAACCCCTTATCCCCTTTCCCCTCACAATTCCTTTTGCCAGGCCATCATTTTAAATACGAATACGTGCTTTTTTTTGCACAACACTTTTTCCTCGGATTTTCTGTTGATGAAGTTTGCGTCTCTGTAGGTGGCGCTCTTTCCTTTGTCCGTTCAGCCATGGTGGCTATCGCTGCTCATGCTAACTACCCAGTTCCTCTTCTGTTTAGTCCAAAGACACGTTTGCTGTTGCTGCTGCCCAGACACGTCCAACACTTCACTTCCTGCTTCACTTCCAGAGGATTTATAGATGAATTATAGGTTTATGATTGGCTGTTCACATCTTTTCAAAGGTTGGAGAGGCTATTTAAAGCTGAGCACGGAGCTGCACTTAATCACGCTGCATGCACCTCTCCCCTAACGAGTTAGTTAAGACAAAAACATCTCACTGTGAAAGACCTGCCCAACATCGGGTGTTCAGAACAACAAATGTAAAAGAACTGGGTCGCCTATAGGTTGGATTGTGATATATCAATTGGCAATAGAGAGTAGCAAATTGGACATTTATTTAAAATGTCAAGGGAATGTTACTTTAATTGACCTGCCTGGTCACAATAAAATGTGGATCCAATAGCGGTTTTATGAGAGGGCAATCCACTCCCCTTAGTATATATTTTTATTGAGATACATAGTAGGAAAGCTGAGAGGAGCAGAGAGAGGGAGACGCTGGCTCTGCTGGGAATCGACCCTACAGTGGGAAAGAGGAAATTCCAGCAACACTTGCATTACTGAGGAGACAAAGATTTATTAGTGAAGCCGGCGTTTCGGCTCGGGGCTTTCGTCATTTGATCCCAGGCCAGCAGGAGCACAGCAGCATTATTAATCAATGTTGTGGGATTTCTGCAATTATCTGTTAAACTGTGTGGTGTTACCGGATTAAAGAGTATCTATCTGAGCGGGATTTTCTTAAAAAATTATTCATAATTTCATTATCTCTACTGATTAAAAAAAAGACAGAGTTCATTCAATAATGTCACACAGCTATACACGTACAGAAACACAATTTCATGAAATTGTGACCATACATAAAGCCACTGCGCCATTCAGAAATGAATAGCAGTGACAGCAGTAGCATGATTGTAGCTACCAATCTTTTACATTGTTCATAAAAAGGTTCCCCCCCCCGAGAGAGTGAGATTGAATTGCCTGCATATGGAGAGGCAATCTCATCTGCTGCACTGGAGTGACCGTTCACTGGGGTCCTATACTTTCTAGATTTATACAGCTGGGAGGTCCTGGAAGTGATTGAATGGATCTCATAGACGGAAATACAGGTGGCTTTAACATAAAAGGTTCTTCTGAAAAAATGTTGTACTTACAGCTAAAAATGCATCTATGATTTGTATGCATCTATCGAAGATTTCATAGTCAAAGCAGCAATTTACACTGAATATTTTTCCTTGACAAACAAACCAATCTGTAACATTTCCATGTAGATGAATGTGAATATGTGTATATAATGAGTGTGTTTTCACCTGTGGAATAATATAATGAAATTGTGGAATAAACCAAGAACACATTCTCAAGATCCTTTTTCAAATTCTGCAGAGTGACATTGTAATCAACAGACAATAATTGCATAAAGCTGCGCAGACAGCCCCCTTCTATAATTGCAAGCGCCCCAGGAATTTCTATGCACAAGAACCAGCCTCCTTTCCTGGCACAATAAACACCATAAGCTAATTAACTAAGTTTACACATACACAATAATCTAATTATAGCTCTTACCCTGATTATGAGAATAATTCAATTCAGCCGTTTCCATGTAGGAGAAATGTGCCAGTTTTATTGCCTTTTTAAAACACTGCATAGACCAATTATTGATTGAACTGATCTTTTTCCTCCCATTCACTTTCCTTCAAGTAGTTGAATCCTGAAGAGGCTTGAAGGCTGGAAGCAAACCAAGTAGCTGAAAGAGGAACAGTTAAAGTTGAAGATATGTTAGCTAAGTGTCACAGTTCATGTGCATGTAGTCAGTGTCAGTGTTTTTAGAATAGGCTACCAGTGAATGAAGGACTTCAACATTAATTGAAATACTATTATACTGTATCAGGGTATTTTTACTTAAAAAAGAATGAAAATCAGACATTTAAGCAGACATACTGTATATTATTCCAATGGTCTAATACAGTCCGATCAATATTTGTGAACCTGATCAAATCCCTCTTCAAACCGGAAACCATTTGAACGTTTGATGCTGTCAGGATGTAAAATCTGCACATGCTTTATAGACATTGAACTGGAGAAAATAGTAGAAGTTAGAGAACCCAGGTGGATTTTTTTTGAGGATAAGGGCATATTTTTTTGTTAAGAACTGAAACATCACTATAAAACTATAAGCTGGGTATAAAATAGAAAACATTCTGTAATGGACAATATTAGTTTCCTCTTCATTGTCAGTGGAGTAGCTCCAGATAACTCAAATTCAAGTCTTAGTTCTCTGTTTAAAAATTGACTGAGTGGACTGCCCCAGGCTGTAAAAATATCACACATGAATTCTCTTTTTAAATGTATTTAATCTTTAATTAACCAAATAGTCTCACTGAGATTTCTTTTTCAAGGGAGGCCTGGCCAAGAAAGCACCAACGCTGCAGGCATTACGATCACCTAAAGGCTGCAGACAAATAACATACAAACAATGTACATCAGCAAAATCAAAATGACATAAAAGTGAACCACAAAGTCAAAATTTGCGACACAAATTCTCAACATGCTGTAGTCCGTTAGCAACTGCATGGTAAAATTGCTGTGCCTCTTCACCCTCTGAGGCCAGAGGCGTGATATGAACTTTCCCTCTGTGCTGTGGGAATACCCTCTTTAAGGTGACATTTACAGAGAGCACACATTTTGAAATGCACCTTGGACAATCTTCGTCACACATGCTCACAAATCAATGAACTAGGTTCATGCTATATATTAGCTATTTACTGATTTTTATACCGAACTAGAGGCTTTACAACTTCAAATACTGTTACAGTTTGGTTTATGTGCTTTCAAAACACTCATATTTCTCATGTTTGATGATTACCAAATGATCATCACTGACGGTGTTTTGCTCATAAAATCTTTCATTGTCTTGTAGATTGTCTTTCGAAAGATCAGTGATGTGAAACGAGAGGAAGAGGAGCGCCTAAGACGTAAAAATGAAGCACCTCTGAACCTGCCACCGGATCACCCAGTACGGAGACTCTTTCAGCGTTTTAGACAGCAGAAGGAAGCCCGCATGACAACTGACAAACCTGACCTAGACGAGCATGATATAGAGAAAGGCCCCGTGTATGTGGAAGCCCCTACAGCTAAAACCACCATTGCCACCACCAGCATTGTCACAGTAACGGAAAGCCCAGCAACACCCTCATCTTCAACACCCTCCAACTCTACCCCTTCAGACAAGGCCAAGCTGCAGGCACCATCTCCCATTGCCTTTGGAGGATGTCGGCCAGCTGAGCCTGTCAAAGTCAAAGGCTGGGGTCGCTTCAAAGAGTCCATGGCCAAAGCTGACAACTGGAACAAAGTGTCTAAGGCCGAATCCATGGAAACTTTGCCTGAACGGACCAAGGGGCACGAATCACAGATGTCTCTAAAGAAGACAGACTCCTGTGACAGTGGTATAACCAAAAGCGACCTGCGCCTGGACAAAGTGGGCGACTTCCGCACAACCCCGCAGGACCGCAGTCCTGTCCAGCCGGAGACCAGGCATGCCTTCTACCCCATCCCGGAGCAAACGCTTCAGGCCTCACTTCAGGAGCTCAAGCTGGAGCTGAAGGACGACCTCAAGAACCTGACCGTCCGAATGTCTGGCCTGGAGGCGCAACTTACAGAAGCACTTCAGCTCCTCAAAGCTAGGAAAGCTGCCTCTGGCTCTCCACAGCCTCTCTTTGAGATCTCTAGACCCACTTCTCCAGAACTGGACAAAGAGGACATCTTCTCGTAAAGGATGGCAGGAGCATTTGAGTCGTGAGACAACAATCTACTGAGTATTTGGTGAACTCAGCTGGGATCCAGTAATGTCCAGATTACTTGGATGGCTGAGGCTGCAATGGGCACGCCATTTAGATTAGGAAACGCTGTGGTCTTCAAGATTCACTGGCTCTTACCCCAGTACCGGTCGGCTAACAAGGGAACTCGTGTTGAGAGGTGAAGGTATTCATGTGTTGTAGCCTCAAATTTTGGCACCTAACATTAAAACACACCCTGAACACTCAAAGGCAACACAAAAACTGACAGCGCTATGATGTTTGTACATAAGTTTGATTTATTTTTCCATTACCCTATGATGGAAAAATAGCTTGATCAGTAAATAACTGAATCCATAATTGAGTCCAATCACTGTTTCATATCATCGCAGAGTTTGAGAGAGTCTGAACAAAAGCACACAGTTGTGTAATGTAGTACAATTTTAGCTTGTATTGGAAAGCTCCAATGGAAACAGCATGACTCACTGGTTTGTTGAGACATTTGTATAGGATTCCTTGCATGTCACATGAAAGACTTGTGCATCAAAATGCAGATGATCCATATTTGATTAATTGATGCCACACACCAAGTAATTTGCATTATTTTACATAGACAATGAAAAAAGACAGGAGTCTATTCAGACACTGAAACAGGCCCAGGGTAATTTCCTCACACAATGGGTATATTTTCCTGTTATTTCAACTCATCATTATTATGAATTATACAACAGGTAGTCCTGGCCAAGCAATCTGATTGTTCAGAGGGGTTTCAGCAGAACTATAATTCCCATAAACTATGGATTCTGTTCTTTATGAAAAATGGAATTGGTTGCTAACTAGTGTGGCAGCAGGGAGCAAGTTTTATCCATCTTTCTTGCTATCTATTATGTATTATTCTCACATAAAAACAACTAGAATAATATAGACAAGCTGGTAACCCTTCTGTAAAAGCCATGCATTTTTTAGCAGTGATTATGCATAATTAAGTATGCTGATGGTATATGGTTGTGACCCATACCCAGCTGCACCATAATGCATCATAATGACAGTAAAGGATGCCCTTTTGCATAATATTACTATAATAAAACATATTTAACAAGCCTCTGAGTGCACCAAGTCAGCTTCCCACTCATCGTCATTGCAGCATCTTGAGGATTTCGCAGATTAGATCCTTGGCTCTTTGGGGATTCTAGTTGTAGGCGAGGCTTGTTCACGTACACAAACCAAGGTAAGCGGTCCAAGATGAAGATAATGGTTATTTTTGGCTTTAATGGCTGTGGAGATGTATTGTGTTTGTTGCACCTGTTTGCATGCATGTGTGTTTATGTGTCTGTCCAGCAAATCATCTTTAGAACCACTGAAGACAGAGCCATGAAACAAAAACCTGAATGCTCCATGAGGACATGGGATAAAAATTAGTATTACGGGGTGTCACAAAGGCTGAAAATTTGAATCTGGTTGATTTGAATGAAATCTGCACACATTCTAAAAATCTAAATCAATGCACCATCACAGCATTTCATTAGAATAAATGAACAGAGGTCAGACTTTAATTCAGTTTGCAGGACAGTAGGCACAATAGGTGGATTGAGACTGGAATAAGCAGTGCATTTTGGAGCATATTTTGCGATAGTCAAATCCTTTTATTTTTAATTCTTTACAGGACCCTGCTAAGTCCAGAATGAACAATTCATAGTATATGGCAAGTGTTTAAAATCAGGCACCTTCAGAGAGAGACACAGCAGAGTGGGCCATGAGTGTTGGTATTGCTAAGCAATGATTACGCAGAAGTACCATGACCCGTAGTGCGACATGAGCCTCAGTACAATATTGCATCATGTGTAACAAGAAATTTGTGTTTAAAATATCACCTATTCATGCACTTTAAGGGCACTATGAATGACTGAAGTCTTCGTAATATTAATAAATGTTTTTTTTAAACTTTTCATCAAGTTGTTTTTGCTGTTCATATATTGATGAATTCAGAATTAATTCATTGCATTCAGTGATAATACAACTTCACCCCAGCTGATAATACAACTTCACAACTTGATATTAACACTAATAATACTGGTATTTCTAATAATAATTATAGAGGCACACAGCAGTGTTTCTTTTAACTACGGGCAAGACCCGATAATAGGCTATGGGACTTCCTCTGGTGGGTACTCACTGCGTCTCTACTGTGTTCTCATTAATCTGGCTTCCCAGGATGCAACTAAAATGTGGGTCTAAGGCTTAAAAGTCTTAAGAACCCCTGCTTTAATGTGTCTGGAGACTGTACATTCTTCCACATGGCTAAAAATAACCGTTATACCACTCACCAGTACGTGGATAATTCATTTCCCTGGCATGCCTTTTCTCTTATTGAGACAGGAGACAGGCTGAGCAGGATAGCGACGGGGAAGTAGAAGCTGAGGTTGTCACTTCTACATATTCTGTAGCCACATTTCCATCAAAAATTTATCTCACTAAAAATAAATGGCCATGTCATCATGGAGGTGCGAACCCAGCTGGGATAGAGCCAGTCTTCCTGCTTTCTGGGTTTGTTTTTTATATTCTAAAAACTTGCAAGAAAAAGCACTGAAGGCGTCTCGCTTGGACTTTTCTGTCAGAGGGCATTCATGAAGCTGCGCAGACTAACTTTTAGTGCGGAATTCAGAAATCAATAGGTAAAAGAAGGGCAGTGCTGACAGTGTTGCCAAGGAGTTCAGTCACTCTAGTGGAGGAGGGATCTACTGTGTCAAAGGGCAGTCAGTCAAATTATGATTCTCAGAAATCAGGCCCAATCAATCTTCAAATTGTTTGATATTTAAATACCAATAAACTCAATGCAAAGTTATTACCTTTTAAATTATGCCTATTGTTTGAGAATTGCTCATAGAAACACCTGAAATTCAGTAGTAATATTCCATGTTATTTTCAGCATGTTCTCCAAAACTGGACAGTTCACACATCAAGTTAGGGTTGGCCACCTTACCTTTCTGGAATCAGGGTTTTTAGAATCATTAAAAGTAATAAGGTACGTCCTTTCTCCGCACCAGTAAAACGATGTCACTCTGAGACAGACATGAACAAGTGAGTCAGTGCTTATATTTTCTCCAACAAAAACTTGAGCTTTTGTCTGGATTGGTAAACATATGAGAGCTAGTCATTTATTTTCAAGTCTGTAACTGTAGCACTGATGAGTCGATCGACAGGACGGAACATGTTCACGTCACATTATGTAGAAGACAAAGGTGTAAAACTTAACCTCAACTGGTTAAAATCCATTAGAGCATCCTCAGTCATACAACAGGAGAAAACCTTCTGCATTTTTTAAGTAACAGTATGACATGCGACCAGAATTACAAAAAAGGTACTGACTGTTTACAACAACGTCGAAGGACAGCCGATAACAACACATTGTCAGAGAAGGACTCCAGTGGAACGTTTGCATAATCCTCCCATCATCTGGGAAAAAGAAAAATCATATATATATATATATGATGTATGAGTATATTGATATGATGGTTAACCTTGCATGACAGTTTTATGGGAGACAGGTTAATAGCTGCTTGAGTCATTTTAATAGAAATGTGATTTTATTTTACACAAGGCTTTGAAATCATATGACATGAGAGATGCAGCAGTGCCATTGTTGGAAATGAAATTAGAAATGTTTATCACTGAATAACCGCCTCTCTACGTGCATTATGTATTGTACAGAAAAATTTTCATTTTACCCACAATATAAGTCTGTTTCCCTCCACCGATGACACATAAGAATGACAGAATCTTTATCTCTTTCAACGTATGTTTAAAGCTTTCAGTTTGAATGAAATATTATCACTATACTAACTATCGATCCCATACCCTTGGTTGTATATGCTGGAGCTGCTGTTATCTAGCGATGGGTTATATTTACACTGTTTAAGGTAATTCATTATCACAACCTTATTTTGGTGTCTCATGCTGTAGCCAGTACCAGCGTTTTGGATACCAGTTGAGCGGTAAAAAAATAAAAATGCTTTTAAATGTTTACAGTATGTATTACAGTATGTCCGAGGAATATGACATGGATCTTTTGGTTTTTCCATGTTAAATCGATAAAAAAAAAGATCAGATCTGTTTCCTATAAGGTGGACAATCAGATTTTCTTTTCTCATGTAAACGCAGCCAAGCAACCATTTAAGATATTCCTTCTGGCATGTGGATTGAGGCTATAACGGTACTTTAACTTAAAGCCCATCTTGACCGGCTAAGTCTTTTACCAACACCACAGCTGGAACAGGATCTAGATGCACTAAGAGACAAGATCTCTGAAAGCAATATGTCATTCTGTGCTGTATCATTTATAAACAAAGTTCCGAGCAGCAACTAAAATATGCATAATGCAACACCTTAAGCTGCCGATTATGATGGATTTTTACTATTACTACCACATTACTATTGCTACATTACTCTTGCTATTATTACGGTCAATCATCTTTATTTTCCATTGAAAAGCATGCAAAACTGTGCCTTTAGAAAATTGCCCCATAACCCTTGTCCAGTCCTGCACTAAGAAAGGCACTATAGGCAAGTTTGCTCCTCTGAAACACATTAGCACGGATAGGGAATTTGAACATAGAACTATTTTTGTGGTCAGCTCTAGGGAGCTGCCTAGTGATAGTACACTATGTATGCACAAATTACATTGCAATGTTTTGTTCCTGAGGAAAGATTGGCTATAGTGTATGGTAATTTATGTAATATGCACATGCCTCTATATTCATACATTTCATGTGATCAGAAATGTAACTACTGCAAGCACAACAGGAACTCTTTAACGACTGTGATATACTGTACTATTCATAACAATAAATATTTTATATATACTGTATCCTGTTTTTTCAGCTTGAGCAATAATTCTTTTCACCTTGGGAAATTAACTGCGATTGCATATTGCATCCACATCGCATCCATGCTGACTTGTGAGAAGTGATGTAACTTTTTTTTTAGCTCCTGTGCCACTGATCGCTGATAGGATTACTTTCCTCATAAGCTATCCAAGGTGTCACTCAGCAGATGTATTCTCTTTGTCTGATCTTCTTGTGTTAGTTAAACCTCATGGTTTGGTGCTCATTTAAGAGGATTCCTCACTGACCCCTCACACTGATCCTACTTAGTGCCACAGATGTGATAATCCCTCAGACAAGAATAGAAATCAGCTAATGATAAGCCTGGAGGCTCATCAAATAATAGACTGACTATTACATAGTCTTTGTATTGTTATTATTTATATTGAGACAACGGTTTGAGTTGTATGCTTCTTTATTGGAACAGTCATTCAATTTACAAAATTACACAGTGCATATTAAGATGGTTTACCAATTGATTGATTCAGTGATTGACAAAGAAATTGCACATACAGTCTTGGGAACAGTGACGTAGGGTGGAGGGTGGGGGCTAATAATGAAAAATAATTCATGATTTTCCATAGACATAACGTTACTAACCTAAAAACCTATTACTGTATTGAGAATCGCGAGAAAGTTTCAGAGCGACAGAGACACAGAGCGTCCCCGTAACCATAGTAACTCACTCTCTCCTGCCTGCATGCGCACGCCGCGAGAGGAGAGCGAGAGACGCAGACGCAGTTATGAATTTGTTTTCCACTGCGTGAGAAAGTGGACTTGTGGCGTGCATGAGAGCATGTGAGAAGTGTCAATTGTAAACCATACAGACTGACTAGGATGCAGAAATTCATATGCATGTTACAATAGCTCCACCAAAACATGAAAACAGCCACAATATATAATAATAATAATGTGTCTTATC
>OMOV01012971.1:6730-23020 GCA_900312565.1 Beryx splendens
CCTTTAAATTGTGGCTTTCGATTCCTATTCGGACCCGAAATCTGTGGTAGGGATTAGCAGAGGCAATGGGATTAATTCCCAGTCGTTCTGGGTGAATACAAGGTTACTAAAACTGTGCAACCTTCCGGGTGCTGCCACAGCCTGCAGGGCATGCACATGAGGAAACAGTTGTTTTTCCTCTTTTCCTCACTGTGCCTGCAGAGCCCAACGCCTTCAAAGCTAACGCCCTGTTAACACCATGCAGGTGCTGTGTTGTACTTTGTACCAGGATGCTGCCCATGTGCTATAATGTCTCAGCAGGAATATAATATCATCCATGTTTGTTACATCAATACATTTAGACTACATATCAAAGCTCATGCTCATCTTCTTATTACTAAATATTCTGTAATGAACTACTATAGCTTATTTTTTAAAGTTTCTGGATGTATGGAATGACATTGGCCTAATAACTGGGTGTGATTTTATATGTACCTCGATTTGAGAAAGGCTTGTTTTTTGTTGTATTTTTATTTTATCTTTTACGAAACCTCTGCGTTTGCATGCAGTTCCTGGTGTGTAAGCGCAAGTTGGAGAGCAAGAAAGAGGCTCTTCTGATTCTGTCCAAAGAGCTGGACACCTGCCAGCAGGAGAGGGACCAGTTCAAGCTGATGGCCAACCAGCTGCGCGAGCGGCACCAGGGGCTCAAGAAGAAGTACAGGGAACTTATTGTAAGCCATCTGCGAACGCTGGATCAGTACAGTCCTGAATATACATTATAAGCGTTAAAGTCTAGGTATCAGTATGGAGATATTATGTTTGATGATGATAATTTTCCTTTTTTTTGCTTGTTTGTCCTTCATAACTTCTAGGACGGAGACCCCACTCTGCCTCCTGAGAAGAGGAATCAAGTGAGTGATTTTCTGCAGCTGACATTCGCGATTAGAGTCCAAACACAAAAACATCCTCCGGCAAATACTTGTTAAAGCTGCACTTGGCAAAATCATCGCACGTTGGCAGCTTCAAATAGCAATGAGAGGCAACAGTTTGAACTTCAATACCCAGATATCATGTAATGTGAAGTCAGTAAACAGCACACAGCACGCTCATGTTTGCCGCAAGGCCAATCTGTGATGCTTTATACCAAAGGAAACCAAAGGGCAAAATATCAAACATTAGTGAGTGCAGCTTTCTCTGGATGGACTGATGCACAGTGCTGCTTAGGAGACAGTTTGTATTTCACTCTTAAGTTTTGGTTTGTGACTTCCCAACCCTAACCCTTCATTTGGGCAAATAGGGCAAATCTACAGGATCTCAATTAGTGGGGATGGGACACTCTTATCGACTGCAGCCCCACTTTGTGATTCAGGCTGAAAAGACGGGTGTATTTTTACATACAAGTCTTGCCTAGTGTAGCTTTACATTGCCCTGTCCACAACATGTCACTCCTTGATAATTTATCAGACAAATCAACAGAAATATGCTCTTCTCTTATTCAGGTGAATTTAGCCCAGCTGTTGAGAGACTCCAGAGAAAAAAGTAGCCAACTGTCTGAGGAGGTGAAGGAACTGAAACAGCGATTGGTAGAAGCCCAGGGTGACAACAAGGTACAAAGTCACATTGTCATCATCATTTGTGTCTTTTCACCAGCCAATTTTGAATAGATTTAAGTGATTCAAGTGAATGGCCTTCAACTGAATTTGACCTCACTGAATAAAACAAAGCAGGATTACATATTGTGTCTATAAGTGAACTGACTACTGCTGGTCTCTCATCCCGCAGCTCCTACGAATGACCATCACCAGACAGAGGCTGGGAGATGAGGAGGTTGGCGCTCGACACTTCCCTGCCCATGAGAGAGAAGACCTGGTCAGACAGCTGGAGAGAGCGAGAGAACAGGTGAGAAGCGGGACTTGTTACCCACCGTTAAGGTTTCCGTCCTCTCATCACTTAACACTGGTTCAGGCTGTTTAGGAGATACTCAGTTAATGGACCGTCTGTCCCATGGAATCAACCAACATCCTGTCGACTAAAGGTCAGATTGGAACGCTAATTATTTGCTTGTGACTAGATATACAAGATTTTACATTATTTTCTTACATTATTAACACTCACAATCTGCATACAATTTTGTACCAGTATTAACTTGAAAGATAATGCTAGTGCTTTTGACATGAGGGCTTGAATGCCTTGCCTTGAATTTGGCTCAGTGGGTGCTACTGTAGGGATTTAATGGAGCCATCGGTGCAATTCCTCCCCATATTATAGATGATTGTTGATATATTTATTTCTTATGTCTTTGTTCCTTTTATTTTACAGCACTTTATAACTTCAATAATAAAGGCACAACTTAAATATAGTTGTTTTTTATTCTTATTGACAGGAGTCAGTGTTGTTCATCATGTTTTTTTCCATTATTTCGATTTCTGTAGCCATTTCATGCTGGTTCTAAAAAGGTATCCTAAAAATCTCCAAAACACAAAAAACACTTTTCACGAAACTACTACGGCTCTCTCAGAGGCACAGAACAAAAAGTGAAGCTACATTTTCATTAAAGGACGGTGACTTTTGTGGTTTTCCAGCTTGTTTATGGCACACTGTCAGACGGTAGTGATGAATCAGCACAAAATATCATAATGGAACAATATGTCAAATATTGCTAAGGAGATCTTGACTTCTCTCAAGGCAAGAATAACGACCCATACAATATGTCAAAACTGCGGGTAGTTTCCTTTAACGCATCACAAAATATAGAGAAATACAAGAAAATGAAATGTCATACCTGTAAACAAGAAAGACAATCTGAAGGACTGGTGTTCGTTTAGATGGATTAAATCTCCCTTCACTCACTCAGTGCGTTGTCTATTGCTGCAGAACGAGGTGCTGGAGCACAGTGTGAAGTCGCTAACTGACGAACTGCAGGACGTGCGGGCCGAGCGGAATGTGTTTCAGGAGAAAGCACATCGTCTCAACATGGAGATGAACCATATCCTGGGGAATGATGAGATACGGATTTTGGACATAGATGCGCTCTGCATGGAGAACAGGTTTGTTGCTCTTTTTCTTGCTAGATTAGTGGTGCAGAGGAGCCTCACAAGAAGGTGGCATATTTTCCACAGTAATACAAACTGTAATTGTAACATGGCGCCCGCCCCCTGTCAGAAACACTGTTCACCCACTACTACTTTTGTTTTTTTGTTTCATTAGATCGACATGTTTCACTCTCACTTAAGAGCGTTATTGGTTTTTGAGGTGTGTGAGGCATCTACATTTGAGTCTTAGGTATATTCTGAGGCTTCAAAACATGTGTTTACATTGGTTAGCGTAAAGTGAAGTAAACCTGTATTAAGAGGTACAAGGAGTTATTGGCTTATATTTGGTTATGACAATAACCAAAAGCTTTTCCATGTAACCAGTATGAATATACTTATGGTTCATGAGGAAAATTAATTCTGGATTGTGGCAATTGACCAAATATTTCTTCCAGGTATTTACATGACCGCTTCGGTCAACTTCAAGAGGAGGTCAACTTGCTCAAATCAAATCTTCTGAAGTACAAGGTACTTAAAGCTATGCTTCAAATTTGAATTTTCTTTTGTATTAATTTACCTGGATTTAATGATGATGATGTTTTTTTCTCATTACTAATATTTGTCTGATTCCAGAGCGCCCTGGAGAGCAGGAAGAACTCTAAAATCTGTGGGAAACCCAACAGCTGTGCGCTCACTGGGGTACTCTCTGCCAAGCAAGGTCAGCAACAATTATATATATTTTAAATTACACACCTCATTATGTACAATATTGCAAAATTGAATGTAAACGTTTGCACATGCGCTGAACCAAGGGGACATGAGTCTGTAACCCCTTCATTTAAGTGTTGCTTACTCAAGAGAAGAACAGTTTTATATGATGTCTGGTGCTTCTTAAACCCTGACTGCTTATGTGTGTGCAGTGCAAGAGTTGTTGCTCTCTGAGGAAAACGGCTGCAGTTTGCCAGTGACTCCCCAGTCCATCTCAGACCTCAAGTCCCTCGCCACAGCGCTGCTAGAAACCATCCATGAGAAGAACATGGTCATTCAGCACCAGCGCCAAACCAACAAGTACCTGATATAATACTTTCCAGCATTCGTTACCTTAATTTCTACTTTGATTATAATGTTGCACAGATAAATAACATGGTCGCTAGACAGAACTGCTGAATCACCTTCCTTCCCTCTGTCTTTTTGTGATTAGGATTCTAGGAACTCGAGTAGCAGAGCTGGAGAAGAAGCTAAAGACACTAGAGGTGGCCGGATTATGGAGCCTGCCAGGTAGACATAAATAGCTTAATGTATTCAGACAACTGTGCAGTATTGTAGCAGTTATTCCACATACTGTTTACAGTAATTTGCATCTCTTATCCTTTCCTCTCCTTCCCCTTTGTTTCTTGCTTCACGGAGGCCTGACTTATAATGTGTCTCTGGGATTATATGGAAGTATGTTTCTGCTGTAATTAAGTCGACTACTTTTCTAGCCTCTGAATTTCATTTTCTCCCATCGCTTCTCATATCTGCTCAAATGTCATATGCTCGGTTTTATCCCTTCCAAATGCTTCGTGCAATTACATCCAGGTGACTAGATTGTAATGCTTTCTGTAAGGGGGCTTACTATTAATAACGTTATTCCCTAATAGGAAAAGACGCAATCATCCTGAATCCTAAGCAGACTGTGTTACCAGGACCTCAAGGCCAGGAAGGTGAATGAGCGATTCAAGCATCCTCTTCATTTTGACAATATTTTGATCACTGTCTGCCGTCTGTGGTACTTTGCATCTTTTATTTTTATATTTCTTAATACATTTAAGCGTTCTACTCTTATAGGCACTGATGGGTCGGGAAAAATATCTGTCAATGAGCCGAACTCCCCGGAAACGGCGGACCAAGTGGGCGAATCAACAGCTGCGTCAGACGGTCAGGAAGAGTTTCACAAGGAGCCGTCCTCCCCATCCTGTGTGGAGGCATCTCAGGCTGCAGAGGGAGCGCCACTTCACCCACAGGCAGAGATGGCAAACAGCGACGAGTGTCGGAGGAATGACCAATCACAGATCACAACGGAGCCGATGGCTTTGACGAGTCACCGGTCAAAAGAAGGGGGATGTCTGAGAATACCTTCCCCTCCCGAAACGACAGATGGAAAATCACCCGATCTGTCAGACTCCCGCCGCCTCCAGCGACCTTCAGAGAACGCTGACCCTGATGGAGGGGCGGATGAGTCAGATGAACACACTCAGGAGGTGGGGACTGTTGAGGCTGAGTGCGTGCTGACGGGGGGAAATATCAGCGTCGCGTCACCCGCCTCTGCCTCCGCTGCCGTAGAAAGGTCTTCTGAAGAGCAAGAGGAGGTCCCGTCAAACCAGGAGACGGAGTTTTCAGACCTGAGAGATGTGTGTGTCAGTCAGAGGGTCTGAAGTCCGCTAGTAGCCGCTCACATGCTGCAGAGCATCAGGAGAAAAGCACATTATGAAGAATGTCTGGTGATGCTGATGAATACTACATGGATAATGAACCACTTCTGATAGTGTGGCACTACTGAGCAATAATGACTGACAGGCTGTGGGATATCATGTTGTAATATGATGACATCACTGATAATATGAGATGATTACCCACAGTGTCAAATGATTATTGATTATTATAACAGACGCCAGTGTCTGTTACTTTAATTTGAAAAATACCTGAAAACAATATTTGCAAACACATCAAAAACAATGCTTAGAGGATTTTCTCATTCATATGCCACTGTGAAATTAGTTAGGATGACTCATGACAGACCAAAAAAAATAAAAAAAAAGTGCTGACTGTCATTGTTATAAACAGTAACTCTAATGATCTGACTTGTGCTTTCACTTTGTCCGGTTTTGGAGTTCTTTGGCTTGGTTTCTTGTGTAATCCCTTGCTGTAAGCTGCTAAATTATGCATCAAAGCTGTAGAGAGAGGAAGTGGTGAAACATGCTGATAAGAAGCAGCTAACGAGGGCTGTGGTATGACGCTGATGGTTTTCACAGTGCATCTGATGTGACGATGCTTTTGATTTCCCTGCCTTTGATCATAACATTTCATCTCAGTTTGATCACGTAACACTTTGACATTCTCTGAGAACTCGCTGATTGGGAAGAATGTCATTTGCATCTTAGTTATGCTTTTAAAAGAAGCGATGAACTCTGCGTTACACACAGATAAAAGTTTAGTTTCACAGGGGAATTACAAGAGGGACAAAGTGCAATTACGAACACGAGATCATTTAGCTCTGCTACATCAGCTGACCATCACCAGAAAGTGATTTTTGGTGAGAGGTGATGTTGTATTTATTATAGGCAATCATAATGCCCAGATTGCTACTACATAAGATTAGAAATAAAGTATGCTAACTTTCCTCTCTGTCCTTTCCCTTTCTACCTCTCACTCCCCCTCCCCATGGATTTTAAGAAGCCTACTGATCACTAGCAAAAAAAATAGATGTGTTAATGTTGTGAGCAATGTTTACACAAGTCAATCTTCAAACAACATGCAAACCTTACCCAACAGTTGCGTAATTGCTTATTGTTGCTCTTGTGGAACACGTGATACTGAGAGAACTGGATTAGCCGCCAGTTATTTACTCTGCTACCAAATTCTAACTAGGAGCTGCAGCCAACTGCTCAACAACTAAGACACTTTAAAACACTTTGGATGTCCTTACATCAGTCTCCACTAGGCTTTTTAAAATCCCCAACACACAATATTTAAGAGAATTAAGTAAAATGCTGCATGACAATATACTATTTTAAAGAAGATATGGGAATAGGTTTAGAATTCAATAAATGTACAAAGATAACTGTATTTATTTTTCCACTCCATGCTTTTATTTCATCACAGTCTTTAACATGTCTAGACAGATCTCTTACTAAACAAATGTTTTGTGATTTAAAGGCAGTTGACACTGAACTACCAGATCCTCATTCCACACTCACATATTTACTGAATGTCTCATTCTGTAGCAGGATGAGGCCATGGCGTCTAGATTACCAGCACAGCTGTCTTGATCTTATAATATCTTGTAATAGTAAATATATTAACTCACAAGACAGCAATTACATAGAACATTAACCGTCTGTGTGTAAGTGTTGAATGTGCACAAATTGTATTTTTTTCTGCAAAATAAATTACTTTTCAAGGACTGGTTTGTTGTGATTGTTACAGTTCTGTGTCCTAAGATCCAAAGTGAGACGGACCCTGTCCATCATTTGAAAGGATTTGATGTATTCTGCAAAAGGATCGCTAGCATGAATGTAAAGCTCATAGTAAGACTGTTGAGATTGAGAATGCAGTATGTAATCATGTCGACACAGGCATCCGTATGTTTAATACTGAGGAGTAATATTAGCATTTTGATAAATGCTCCTAGTGCCTTTAATTTAGAGTTGACCTAAGCACTGTCAAGCTGCTATCAAACCAACACTTAGGCATTTTATGTTCACTGTTGAATCTGTGTATGTGACTTAAAACCTGTTTTGAAGCCTTAACACAGCTGCGTCAGGCTCTCTGCTGTCCATTATTCCAGAGTTTAGGGGAAGAAATCCCAATGACACAGCAGCCGAGCCTCCGGCCTGCGTTACCATGGAGCAGGCTCCCAGCATCACCGCCCAGCCCCAGGTCATCCATCTTTTCGTGGACCACCACTGCTCTTCCCATCACAGACAGCGGCCCGAACAGAGTCGCCTCAGATTCGATCATCTTAACGATCCTCCCTTGTTCGGCCACAAAGTTGCCAAAGTCCCCTGGGTGGTTGGGGTGAGGGACGTTGTGTGGATTGTAGTGGCCTCCGGTGGACTCACACCCCTGGCTGAGGTCTCCATACTGGTGGATGTGCACCGCTCTGGGCTCGGTGCTGCTGTCTCGGGGGAAGCCACTGATGCGGAGCAGGATCTGGAGCTTCCCCTCGGGGTATTGCTGCTTAAACAGCACCCTGCCATACACCTTGGGCAGGCCGTCAGCCAGTGTGGTGCTGGGTCTCATTTTGCATGCAGCGTACAGGATGTTATTGTACTCTGAGACCTCAGGCGGAGCCTGGTCACTGAGAGCTGACACGCATCCTAGACAGCTTACCAAGAGAACCAAGAGTGCTGGATAGGACACAGCTGACCGCAGCATAGTCATTGACCTGAAATAAATTAAAATCATCAGGACATCATCACCCAATTTGTCACAGATGGTAACTATGGCCTAGTGTGCATCCAGCCATGTCTGTCTATCTATCTATCTATCTATCTATCTATCTGTCTGTCTATCTGTCTGTCTGTCTGTCTGTCTGTCTGTCTGTCTGTCTGTCTGTCTGTCTGTCTGTCTCTGTCTGTCTATCTGTCTGTCTGTCTGATTGATTGTTTCAGGAACAAACATTAAACAGGCTGCTGTACACTACAACAGCTCACAATTGACTTCATTTAGCCCCAAAAACGTTAACAACCCAAATGAAAGCGTGTCCCAAGTTTACAGTCCAGTCTGTTTCCATGCATCGGCAGTAACACCAACAAACTCAATGTCGCAGTCTTTTGCTCTGCAGAGAAAGTTGGGCATATTAGATAATAAAGCATACCGCTGCATGAGCTCGGTTAAGTCCACTCACCTGTATGAACGCATGGTTTAAAAAGGATTGACCGCAACAAAACCCAGAACTCTACAGATCTGTATAGAGGTTTCCGTCCTTTATCATCTCGTGTTGATAGTCTGGAGAGTGAGAATGTAATCTCTTTATAGTCTTATATAAACGTGTCAGGAGGCGTAGCTGAGGGTGGAGCACAAAGCTTCACCCGACACCAGTGATGTAAGTTTGAAAATGCTTTGTGGGGCGCATGGCAACTTTACCTTACTTTTTCTCTGCATTGTAGCATTTGGTAAACTTGGTAAAGATGTCTTATTTTCGGGGTGGGGGTGTAAACATGTCTTCCTCATTTTGTGTGTCTCTGTCGGAATCCCTAGATGTCTAATTACTTCTGACTCAAATGTCATATCACTTAACTCCCTGGGAACTTCTGACATGCACGTAGATTAGTTGCAAAATTCAATATGAAAATAGGTCTGAATGAAAGAAAGATGACCCCCCCCACTTTCTGTCTTTCTCCTGTTTATTTTCTTTATTTCGTTATTTCTAGGGAATTAGCCTTTCGACATGGTTGACTTAACAGGTTGACTTAGGTCTTCTTGATTCTTTTTTTTGGTACCGTAATTCAATTTTTTATTTATTTTTCAAAACTGTGCAAAGTGATGATGTAGTACGCAGCAGCTATATGTACATTTTTCGAGTACAGCCATTCCTTACAAGAAATAAATAAATAAAATGATAATAATTCTAATTCCAATAATAAAAAGGCAAAAACAACAAACAGAAGACATAGGTCTTCTTGATTCTTGTGTGATGTGGTCATCCACGCATAGATATTGGGAATTATTGAAAATTGTGAATGCTCATTTGACATGCGTTTTAACCCAAAAATGAACATTCAGTCATAGATCTTCTCACCCCCATGCCAGTAGAAAAGTGGGTAAAATGTGCTAATCCATACAGTCCCTTCTATACCCCAAGTCTCTTGAAGCCAAAAGATCCCAAAGTGACTTGAAAAGATCTGTTGTTTTCAAACTCAGTTATGTTTGCGTGCACCATTGCCTAGATAGGTAAAACTACCTCGAATTACCAGATGCAAGACTTCCGGTTTGGCCGTTTAGCCTTCAAAATAATAGCGCGATATTTTAAATTGGTAAAAGTTGTTTTAAACCAATTACTTTGTATTTTATCGTCCAATTCAACAAGTGAGTACCCATATTAATGTTTGATGTCCACTTCAGTCTTTGTTCTGTATTTTGCGCAGTGTAATGCATGCAACGTATAGTTAAAATGGCACATATTATAGCATTTTTCATTATTATTATGACATCAAACATTAATATGGGTGCTCACGTATTGAATTTAATGGTGGTCAACGAGCGCTCCTTCCCGCAGCGACCTGGGTTCGATTCCGGCGGCCCGCAGTCATTTTCTGCAGTTTCTCCCCTCTCTCTCTCCCATACCTCCATGTCTCTATCTCTCTCTCACACTATCGCTGTCAATAAAGCATAAAATGCCAAAAAAAACTAAAAAAAAAAATATATATATATATCTCACGCAGGCTAAACGGCCAAACCGGAAGTCTAGCTAATTCGAGCTAATTTTACCTATCGAAGTTGGGGCGGCAAATATTTTTAAATCATGGCAATTTCAGCTAAGTAATGGGATAAATATTGGTCAAGTCACTTTGGGGTCTTTTGGCTTCAAAAGACTTGGATTATGCTGTAAGAGCTGCCTGGAGCCATTTTATGGTTATTTTCTGTTATTTTTTAAACTGAAGACAGGATTCCAGCAACTGCAACTTCAGTTGCTTTGGAGACGCTGCAATGCACTTAAGCTGGGGAGCTCAGTGACTGTTCTGTGGACTTACAAACTTTACTACTGGCATGGGGGTGAGTAGATAATGACTGCATTTTCGTTTGTGGGTGAACTATTCCTTTGTCAGTTTCACGGATAAGGTGGCGATAGAACCCCCTTGGGTGGCGAGCTTGAAACTAGCACTAACCCTAGTTTTTCACACTCCAGATCAGTGGGTGGCGGTAGTGCACCCCTTAAGACTTTGGCCAACCTTTGTAAAAACAAATTTGAGAAGAAGAATAACGCTACACATAGCATAGGTAACCGAGTAGCTGGATGCTGCTCGGCAGAATTATAGTGTGTGGTTAACGGTTACACATTTTTCCGAGACATGTCGAAAAGACATCGTCTAGATTTGGGTGATGACTATTCCTCCAGCAAGAAGAGGTCTGATGGGTAGGTTGTGTCCCATACTTAACCCGAGTCACGACTGCGTTAGCCAGTCAGGTACTTGCTAACTGTTAGCTTATGCTAGGTAACGCTAAATGGACTAATATTAGCTACCAAGCCAATATTATTTTGTAGTTAACTTACGGACTTAGTAAGTTTGGGACCTAAAGTAACTATGTATTTAGCCCAAACCAGAAGGTTACTGTTTAACGTAACTTGGGTGGTCTGCCGATCCGAGGAAGCGTATTGTGTCTACCCAGTATTAGCGCAAGCTAACGCTAAGACTGTGCTAGCGAGGCATCACCGTAGTGTTAACGTTACTCACAGGATTCAGGCACGTGTGAGAGCTAGCGAAGGGCTAACAATGTTAGCTAGCTAGTTGACTTAGCCGGTGAATGACTAATGTTAGCTGTAAAGCAAACGGCGGTGACTTGGGTCTTGATTGTTAGCTACGTAGATATCTTAAGTTATCAAGCTAAAAACTTGCAACAAAAGCTCTTACAACCAGTTAACTAGCAAGTACTCCAGCCTTAACTAAGTTACTGTTACTAGGGCTCTTTTTAGCCAGTTACGCTAGCTGACGTTAGCTGTGGTTATGTAACTTATAAAGCTATTTTTACTCAGTGTTATCATTACACTTAGTTAGTTCAGGCTTACAAATGCTCATTCTTTGTGCTTTTATGTGTCACAGAAGGTCACCAAATGGCTACGTACTGGTTTTTACAGCTTAAACTCTTAACATGATGTGCTCTCTTGACTTTGACAGGAGAGACAGGGACCGTGACAGAGACCGTGAGGATCGCTCCAGGGACAGGGACCGGGACAGGGATAGGGACAGAGACCGGGACAGGGACCTGAAGCCGCCTAGTGTCCCGACCAACAGCATGACAGTAGGGGGAGGCATGCCACCTCTCAAGCAGATGGTTATGCACCAGCAAATCAACCCATTCACCAACTTGCCACACACTCCACGCTTCTATGAGATCCTTAAGAAGAGGTTACAGCTTCCAGTGTGGGAGTACAAGGAAAGCTTCAATGATATCATCACACGTCACCAGAGCTTTGTGCTTGTTGGAGAGACAGGCTCTGGAAAGACAACACAGGTTTGAGGCACACTAAACTTGCAGTCTTTTCATCGCTAGACTTAGACAATGCAAAAAGCTTGTAATGTACTGTAATATTCTGCATGAAGGCATATCGTCGCTGTGCAGTGAAAACCTTGCTTCTCCAAAATGTAAACTTTTAATGAATGTGAAAAACATTTGTTTTCTGCTCAGGCACAATGCATTTTTGAGTTTATCCAGTGATACGCTCCTCTCCTCTTGAGTTGTTTTGATTTTATTTAACCCAGCATAACATTCTGTTCCATCTCCAGATCCCACAGTGGTGTGTGGACATGGTAAAAGGTTTGCCTGGTCCTAAGCGGGCTGTGGCCTGTACTCAGCCCAGAAGAGTGGCAGCCATGAGTGTGGCTCAAAGGGTGGCCGATGAAATGGACGTCATGCTGGGACAGGAAGTTGGCTACTCCATCCGATTTGAGGACTGTAGCTCTGCCAAGACTATATTGAAGTAAGTGGTGTCGTGTGTGACTGAGGTCTGCTAATGGTACAATAACTGCCATTTATAGGCAAGCTGCAATCAGTCTGTTTGCTGTAATCCATAACTTCTCAAACTATCGAAACATGTCTTTTGTTCCTGCAGGTACATGACAGATGGTATGCTGCTTAGAGAGGCCATGAATGACCCGCTGCTGGAGCGATATGGTGTGATCATTTTGGACGAGGCCCACGAGCGAACTCTGGCCACAGACATCCTGATGGGAGTCCTCAAGGAGGTGGTGCGGCAGAGATCAGATCTGAAGGTATTTGGTTCATTTTGTATAATACTGATGATTATTATTTTTCATCTGAGAAGTTTTTTAAATTCTTAGTCTGAACTGCTTAGCTGTGGAGACACAAGTACAAAGTAATTTACTAATTAGATTTGTCAATATGAAACCTTATCCATGTGCTAATTAGAGTATTGGCATATCATAAGATATTAATTATGAAGCAATTACAAGAACAACTGCATCAGTTGCATTTATTTATTCATTTTCATTCATCAAAATATACACTGACTGTTGTACAGCAGTTCTTGTTCAAATAAAAAAATAAACAATAATAACTGCTAATAATAAAATGAAAATAGGCTACATAGCATAGACAAGGATATAGCCTCTCTTTTTTTAATTCCATTATTGACAGACTCAAAAATGGCTTATTCAAAATAGATTAGCAGATAAAGACTGGTAGGTTATGCCTAATAAAATATGTATAGTCAAGGCTCCTCTTCTAAACAACAGGTGCTCTGCGAATGAACTTCACAAATAGCAGCACTTTGCATTTTTACACATCAGAAAACATTTTTCCTCTGGCCAGAAAAGTTCTGTATCGTGCCCAAGTGCATGTCATTAAAATATCTATCAGGATAGCTTAATTTGCTGATCTGAGTATGAGTACTTGAAGCTAGACCTGCAGATACCATAGGTGCACCTCTACTGAAATGGAACAGATATGAGGAGAAAATACAACAACAACCTCTTCCTTCATGCACAGGTAATTGTCATGAGTGCCACGCTAGATGCAGGGAAGTTCCAGGTGTACTTTGACAACTGTCCTCTGCTGACGATCCCGGGGCGCACGCACCCTGTAGAGATCTTCTACACCCCAGAACCAGAGCGAGACTACCTTGAAGCAGCTATCCGCACCGTCATCCAGATCCACATGTGTGAAGAGGAGGAAGGTGACTGCCTCCTCTTCCTCACTGGTCAAGAGGTAAGACTGATGGTATTCACATGAGTAGCTCAGTCTGAAGTCGTATCATAACAGTAAAGTGTCATTACAGCAGTAGTCATCCTGTTTCCTCAACGGTGAAATTAAAAACAACTTTCTTTCAGGAAATCGACGAGGCCTGCAAACGGATCAAGCGAGAGGTAGATGACCTCGGACCTGAAGTCGGAGACATCAAAATCATTCCACTGTATTCCACGTTGCCCCCCCAGCAGCAGCAAAGGATCTTTGAGCCCCCTCCTCCAAGGAAGCCCAATGGTGCCATAGGAAGAAAGGTACAGTCCTATACATTTTTAAGACAGAATGGATTACATAATGTATTGTTTTGTGTGGGGTTTTCTTTCAGGACATACCAGATGAAATGACATTTTTCTACACTGGATGCATTACATGATACACTCCATTGTACGAAATTGGATTTGTCAGAGTTTGAGAATAGATGACTAACAACCTGCTGCTTCGTCCCTAGGTTGTGGTGTCAACAAACATAGCTGAGACGTCCCTAACAATTGATGGTGTGGTGTTTGTCATTGATCCTGGATTTGCCAAGCAAAAGGTGGGCAAGACTGACTCACCTTCCTATATCTTTTTGTTTGCATTTAATCCAGTGTGTGGGTTGTTTATTGAATGTCGTATGCTTTGTGCAATATAGAAGCTCAGCATTTGTCTGGGTGACTCTATAAAATTGATCGGTGTCAATGTGCATATAACTTTGTTCCCTTAATTAACTACTGGTCCTTTTCTGTTGGTCATAATTTCTTTAAAAAATAAATAAAGAATGAATGTATCTCAGGTCAGAAATTTCACTTGAATGTCCTTTCAAATGTGTGTCCAGGTGTACAATCCACGCATCAGGGTGGAGTCTTTGCTCGTCACAGCCATTAGTAAAGCTTCTGCCCAGCAGAGGGCGGGCCGAGCTGGTAGAACGCGTCCAGGGAAGTGTTTCCGCCTCTACACAGAGAAGGCCTATAAAACAGAGATGCAGGTAAGTCACCACAGTTACAATTACACAAACTCCACAGGTTAAAAGTTACAAAAAAGCTCAGTTGGCTTAGTCTGTTCTTTGAATGAATATTATTACCGTTCGCTAATTTGGTAGGTTTTATTTTCCCCCATTGGGTTCCTGTGGTTTCTCTTCTCAAAATTATTATTTATCAGATATATGTAACACTTCAAACTCTCTCTCTCTCCAGGATAACACATACCCTGAGATTCTACGGTCTAACTTGGGATCTGTTGTGCTGCAGTTAAAAAAGCTAGGCATTGATGACCTTGTTCACTTTGACTTCATGGATCCACCAGGTGAGTAGTTCTTTTCCAGTTTGATTTTGAATGGTAAGAATAGAACTGTTTTAGATCTCTAGCTAGGCGTGATCTTCTGACCTGTCTCTCTCTCCCTCCCCCTCCCATCCCAGCTCCTGAGACACTGATGAGGGCCCTGGAGCTGCTGAATTACCTGGCAGCTCTCAACGATGACGGCGACCTGACGGAGCTGGGCTCCATGATGGCAGAATTCCCTCTGGACCCCCAGCTGGCTAAGATGGTCATTGCCAGCTGCGAGTTTAACTGCTCTAACGAGATCCTTTCCATTACTGCCATGCTGTCAGGTAATGCCCATGACTGGGCTGACATCTTCCTTGCCTACAGTAGGCTAGGTCTCTGGAAGAAAATACAAAAAACAAAACAAAAAAATAGTGCTCAGAGCTGCTGTAGTGTTGAAAAAGCATTATACTGCAAATTAGTGCAAGGCATTTTGAGACAAATACAAATTTGGGCTGTCAATGACCTTTGTTTTACATTTTTGTGGCATTTCCCAGTGTGGGATATCAAGCGCTTCCATCCTGTGTGACCAATCGCAACCATAGACTGTGCAACCTGCGCCGATGTTACAAGAATCATTGTTAAGATGTCAGAAGGCAGCTCCAGTGGGAAAGAGGAGGAAACCTTAAATAGAAAATATTTGGAAAAATGTAGTGACGGGCCAACTGGAAAAGAATTGATAGGCACAACGTGCGATTGAAAAATCCTTTGCGCAAGGCTGGAAGTGGAAATGTTGTTTTACTTGCTAAAAGTGGATCATCTGTCCTTTAGAGATACTTTGGTTGCAACCAGATGACCAGAAACGAGTTCAGATTCTGTCCAACGTTTGCTGCAGGGTTGTAGCTGCACCCCAAACTAACAGTAGCAGCTATTTAATTTAATATTGTTAATAAAGACTACAGTAAGACTTGAGTGAAAACAAGACTTTTATGCTTCTTTTACTTTGAGAAATACCGCGCAGAAAAAATGAGGAAATATAGACGATGATTAATAATCATTTTGACAATATTTAGCAAAATAATTGTATTATGATTTTTTTTATAATCATGCTGCCTCAATGCATATTTCATCATGTGAAAATGTTTTATAGCAGTGATACACAAATTCAAATTTATGGTTGGAGTGACTTCCACTCTTGAGAGCTTCAGATAAACAAAGTTGTAATGTAAAAGTTCTCTTTGGCTCTTGACGGTCAACTATAGCCGCGTTTCGACCAAAAAGTACCCAGAACTTTTAGTCCCAGGAACTACTTCTCAGGAACTAAAAGGTTCCTTCAGCCCATGGTTGTCTGCGTTTC
>OMOV01012990.1:3707-17497 GCA_900312565.1 Beryx splendens
ATGCAGTATTTTTTCCAGTGAGTTTCATTCTGTAACATTTTTGTAGATTAATTATTTCATAAACTCATCTGCTATAGACTAGTGAGTTTGATGTGAGCTGACTTCTTAGTCACATAGTTGGCACATAACATAAAACTATTTGTGAACTAGCCCATAGGTTCTAGTTACTTTATAAAGGGCATTTGGGTGTTTTAGTTGACATTAGGCGACATCTAGTGGACATTGGCAATGTCCAGCCTGCAGGCGTTTTAACCTAAAATCTCATGAACGAATGTCACACTCACAAGGCTGCTAATAAAACATTTTTTAATATATTTCATAACATAGAATATATACAATAAAATATAGTGATAGATTCAGTGCAACATCAAGCTGTAATAAATATGCATTCCATTCATTTAAATTACCAAATATTCGCAATAAATAACACCCAAATAAATACACACAGACAAAAAATACTTGTCTTTGAGCTATGAGGAAAGTAACGCAAACATTGGAAAACCAAAGACCTAAGTTTGAATTACACCTGAAGGACTGGCTTCCCACATCCACTGTGACAATCCAAACTGACTTAGTCCGGTCCAGGACAGTCTTGGATTGTCTTAGGTCTGGCAAACCCACGTTAAATAACATTTCATGAAAAAAAAACCCTCACTGGAACTAAAACTGAAGAACAGAACAGACATAGAAGATCTCACAAAATTTCTCTCAGGAAGACATTCACAGATGAATAGTGATATGGCTCATAACAGAATGCTTCAATTCTGCCAAATTAAATAACACTGACCTGCGACAGGGGTAGATGTCTAACGAACCTAAATGGAAGGCAGCTAAGCAGGCTTATCGCTCAGATATGCTTGCATCTTTTCAAACTCAGAACCTAGTAGCTACAGATTTCTTACTATTCTGAATAAGTGATATTTTCTTTAAGGCGTGACTTGACAGAGGATGGCATTCACTCTTATTAGCAGAAATTATTAAATTCATACCTCCTTGATATTTCTAGATTTTAAATTAATTGTGAGGAAACCAATGCATCTACCCACTTTAAATTCCCTGTTTAAATTCACAAAAACTGCCCCATGAGAGTGACTTCAGTGTTAGCTGTGATATCCTAGCAGTGACTTGACGGACATAATATAATGCAAGACGGATTAAATTATAAGGAAAATATTTCTGGGATGCTATTTTGAGTACCGATGTGCAAATTTCAGTTTGACTAAAGCATTTTGATGCTCTGGAAAGGCCTGCCGGGACTCATTGGCTTGAGAGACTGTGATGGAAGATTGACTCAATTTTAATGAAGGTAGCCTTTTCTCTTCAAAAAATCTCTGTAGGCCTGGCTATAGGTCCTGGTGGAGGTCACTGTGAGAGAGAGGGTGGTACTGCTCCTCCACGCCTGACTCAGCCTGCTTCCTGTGGGTCACTAGTCTCTGGTAGCGGGCCTGCTGTTGGTGGTCTGGGTCCACGTTAACCCAGCTGTTGGCCACCCACTTAACCCCACGGCTGACCGGGCAGTCTCCGTGGAGGGAGTACTCATCTAGCTCACCCATCCAACCTGGAAGAGGATAAACAGTGAGAGTGAGGAGGAGGATATTTTTGTGACAGAAAACATAATGGAGCGTGGAGAGACTAGAGCGAAAGAAAATGGGGAGAAAGGAAGAACGGGGAGAGAAGGACGAAGGACAGAGAGCAAAAAGCCGAAACACTTTATGCAACACTTATATTGACGACCCCTCCTTCCAGCTGGTGAAGATGATGGCTGTGTTTCTGATAAGATCATCAGACGTGCTTTATTTATTTATGGAAAAAGTTTATTTCTCAATTCTGTAGCAGATCCCCTGAGCCTGTAACAGATCCCCTTAGCCTCAAATTATTTTCTGATAGAATTTACATGATTCACGCGGGTGACCCATCTTGGGATCAATACCGCGAATATCCCTGAGAGGTGATTTTCGTTTTTCTTTTGCATCCCTGTTATAAGGTGAGTCTGTTAAATGGTAGTGACCCAGGACTTTCCCGTTTAGGAAGTTCTCTTGACTGTGAATTGCCTTGCGTACAGGATGGACCCAGATACACATACTGCAAGTTTCCCGGGTTGCGTGTGTGAAAAAGGGAACAGGTAAAGCCTCCCGTCTTTACCTCTACCATCAGAGAGGTGGTTGTACCAGAGGAGAGCCGTCCCAACCGTGGGGTTCACCCTCAGGTTCCCTCTGCCACATGTCTCCTGGGTGTCTGTCAGATCAACTCCATCCTGGACCAGTGCCTACAACACACAGAACAGTAAACAGCCTGCGTCTAATCTTTTGTTTCGGAACTTGATATTCGTTTAGGTATCAGATTCCTTGTCAAAGGTCAGCACTGTCTGCGTGTTATCCGCAGCATTCAGGGCATGTGTATTTGGCATCATTTCACAATGGCACAGTGGTGAAACAAAAAACACTTGCTGGTTCATGCCCTGGGCTGTGAGCACACACTCACCTCCTCCTCGTAGGTGCGATTGTCTGCCACAGGAAACGTTGTCTCACCACCCTCCTCTACAGAGTTGAGGTAGAATAACACAGTAAGGTACCTGCGATGAAAAAGGAAGAGGAGAGAAAAATACAGATAACTTGTGTGGAAAAAAAGTCTTAACCATTCTGCAAACAAAGGGACACTAACTGGTTTTATGCACCTGCACTCTGTTAGAAAGCTAATGACACTAGCTTGGCAGTGATATTTAATATCTTCCATATGCAAAATGTAACTATAACAACAACAACATTGTTATAGTTGGGCCTAAAAGCAGAAACAGCATCAAACAAAAAAAATTTAAACCACTATCCAACCACTAGGCCAAAATGAGTAAACCTACAAAAGATAATTCTAATGTAAGATTTCAGCAGTGCGTAGACAGTGACCAAAATATGAAAGACTAAACTTAAATAAAAACTAAAATGTTTCTTATCAAAAACTGTTAACTGAACCAAAACTGACTACTAAACTAAAACAAAAAATACAAATCACACACACACACACCTGCAAGTGATCTCCGAGAGTGCAGATGTGTTTCCCGCTAGTCGTGTGTGCGCGCAGGTAGTCTCTGAGTGGGTGGGGCTGCTGTCATGGTGGGCGTTACTGAAGCCTCCATGCTCGTAGCGAATCACCTGCAGCGGCTCACTCAGCTCAACCAGCGGAGAAGGCAGACGTGTCAGACGGGTCACTCTGAGAACATAAGACGACAAAGACATTTCACCAATTACGAGTGTGTGGGTTACTGAGAGCATGTCCACGTGAACCATGTGTAGTTACCTCACCTGTTCCTGAGTGTGTGTAGCACATGGTGTGATCCGGGGCCTTGGTAAAGCCATGTGTGTTTGCTTCTCCGTTTGACCTGGCCCTGGAGTGTCCCGCTGCGGTGTTGTCCAGGGTGCTGGGACACGTCATACACACGCCTGAAATCCTCCAAGGTCAGCATGCCTGTCAGGCAACACACACACACAACCATTCAACACAGTGGACTATATTCTTTCCTTCACAAACCTTAATTTATTATGCCAATCTGTTAGTTCTACACTATTCATTATCACAGTGCCAGTTCAGTTAAATTTAGTCCTGAAGACTTGGGCAGTGTGGTGTACAGTAGGCTGTGACAGCTCCCCTCTCTCTTTTCCCCCCAGTCCTTCTCTCTATGTACAACTGTATGCTGTTACTCTCAGCTGAGTGAACGTCCGGCCCCCCTCCCTCCCCCTGGGAGACCGCGCCCCAGCCGAAACAATGGCTCTGGGGTGCCGGAGAAGAGGTGGTTGGGGGGCGGTGTGGAACGAAAGAGTGTGTGTGAAAGGAGGGGCGAGTGGGGGGTACAGGGGATCCGGGGGAAAAAATTAAGGAAAGGGGTTGGAGGATAATCAGATTTTAATGAGATAGGATGAGGCACATCCGGACCGGGACGCGCACAACGCCTGGCATTATGGCATCAGGTCCAAACGGTGTCACCCCTCTTCCGGCCTTGCCACTCACTAACACTCACACGCAATCACAGCCACCCATCAGCAACTTACTCTTATTTGAATTTGTCATGCTCATCTTGAACTGTTGAATTCAAAAACTTTTTTTTTTTAAATAAATGAATTCAAAAATTTAATTCGTATTCACCATGAACTATTTGAAATTGAATTCAATGTCTTGAAATCAAATCTGATTACTGTTGAATTTAATTTGACAGTAAGTTCAAATTCAGTTTTCTCAATTGAGATTGAACTCGAGACACAAGCAAATATGCAATGATCAAATCCAACACTGTTGGAGAGCATTCTGGTACTGCAACCATAATACTGTCTCTACTGCAACTACTAGTTTCACTAGCCCACGTGGCTGGACATGCGCTGTCTGATGTGGTGGCATCAGAGAGCGTATGGGGCAAGTACAAGTTCCTGACCAGAAGGTAGCTCTTGAAAGTGTAGAAATAAGATGAAGACAAAACTTCCACTAGCTGTTGAAAACTAGTAGTAGTAGAACCACTACGCTCTCCAATGTTGTTGGATTTGGTCTCTGCTCATTTGCTTTCCTAAGTCCCCGCATGTGTCTTAGAGACCTCAAACTGAATTGAGAAAAGTGAATTTTAAAGTTAAATTCAATAAAAATCATATTAAATTTCAAGCCATTGCATTAGATTTCTAATCGTGCCCTGCAAATTAAATTTTTGAATTCATTTATTTAAAAAAAACATTGATTTTTTAAATTCAACATTCTAATGTATGCAATTCAAATACAATCTCTGCTGGCATTAATCTCTTTGCATACACACAAACCTTCCCATGTGAAGCTTGTATGTGCAAACACAGATGTTAATTCTCGTCATAGTTTAGTGAAGCATTGTAATACTTAACCACAATTTCACTGATACTGTTCTTGTGATGATCTTGGTCACAACAGTCACACACACGCACACACACACTTCTGAACAACGTGCACACACATACACACACCTGCTGCGCAGGCCTCCAGGCCAGTGAGTATCTGCCGTAGGTTATCTGGGCTCAGCCAGGTCCCATCTCGAGAGCGTGAGTGACTCACAATCTGGACGAGAGACAAGGACATTTTTTCACTACAACAAAAAACACATACTGGCAGGTCACATAATTTTTCATGACTTCATGGATTTTTCTTGAAGTTCATCTATTTTCTTCCTCCCTCTGTATGGCACATGACTACAATAGATCTCTTTCTAAGTTTTGTCTCTGTCTGGTCACCTCCTGCTTCTGCAGCATCCCGTCCTGGTCCAGGTCCAGCAGGCTGAAGACCTCCTCTGTGCTGAGAGAAAGCAGTGGCTGGTTTGACTCCTCTTGTCCCCCGCCCGGTGCTGTCGTCTGGCTCTCCATCAGGCCCTTCAGCTGAGCCAGCTGCACCACCACACGGCACTCCTCCTCCGACAGGAAGCCACGGATCTCTGTCAGGAATAGGAGCAAGACATGAGGGAGATATTAACACACACCGCAGGCTTTCCCTTGCTTGATTTAGGTGTCGTCAATACTTCTCAAAAATCTTAACGTACTTTGAAATGGAGGCACATGCATTTGTTCTACCTTCCCCATTTATCTTATGCATTAAGTTTGCTTTTCCATTGCAAATGATCTCATGTCTGTATATGGCAGACTGGTAAGCCTCAGTCTGCCATATACAGACATGAGATTGTTTAACATGGCTCTTGCTTTTCCCCAGGATTGAACTGAAGTGACACAAGGAATAGTTTATCCTGGTCAATGACTTTGGACGGTACAACTGAGTTGCCGCACTTTATGACTTTGCCAAATATACAGATATAGCAATGGAAGGCCCATATTATCATAACACCAGCCAGTCCTCAGTCTGTCCTAGATTAGAGAGAGGATTGAGGAATTAGAAGCCATCACAGAGATTGACTCGGAGATGAGACTACGCTGATCAAAAGCATGCAAAGTGTGGTTGAGCTTCCGGGTTTGTTCACATAGCCAAACCGACCCTCACACATGATGATAAGATGAGTGAAGCCCCAAGTTGAGGAAAAGCAAACAGACTGATGGAATAGCAACAAAGCAGTGACAAAGACTTGCACTAGAAGGACATGAATAACCGGCAAATTTCTCAAGTCTAAACGTTTCCACTCAAACTCTTTTGAGTAGTTCAGTCAAACCAGAGAGAGCATACACACCCACGCCACACACCCAAGTGACAATGAGTGAGTGAGTGATTGACCTTTAAATGGATTAGAGGGATTAGAGCGCTGCTTGATCTGTCACACCACTAAATGGATTAATTTAGATTGCCTTACATTGCTTTTTAGGACGAGGGAGCAATTTTCAAATAGTTTGATCAATGTAAGCAAATAATCATCATCATACGCTTCGGATGTGTAGACTCCAAAAAAACCTGAGAAATTCTAATAAAAATCTTTTCACAGTTGGGTAAAATAATTTCTCACCAAGATCTGGAATCATTCAAAGCTAATTATGTTTTCAGTCTTCAGTTTTCAAGGCCTCATATTTGATTTGTGTACAGATGTAAAATGAAATTACATCTTGTTTTTAATCTTAAATTATACATAATAATAAATTGAAGATGTAACTGGTTGAAGCAATAAAAAAAAAAAAAAGGGCATGCCACCAAGTTCAGGTTTGTTTATTTATAGAGCCCTCTTGGCGGTATGTTGGAGCAGATGTGTAAATGGTATATAATGAGTAAACCCTATTCCCCTCTGTCACTCTCCGGGGAGCCATTTGTGGTATATCCTAGCCCATTAATAGTTTTAATGAGCCAGGAGGACGCTGAATTTCTCCAAGAGGAAGGTGAGAGGTGTTCTGCTTCGCCATTTCCCCGGAGAGGGAGTCAGTGGCTGCTCATATCGTCACCATCCCTAGTAAAAACCTAACCTAAACTTTTCATAAACTGAGAAAAACAGCCTGGTTTTCAACCTGACCAACATGCATCTCAGAGTTCATCCAGTGGGTTTTAAAAGGGTTTCATAAGACCAGTGGTTATAGAACGTTCTGAACCCATAGAGGAAGTTGAACCAGGAAAATCAAGATTTGAGTCGCAAGGTTTTTTGCAGGACAACACTGATATGTTAGTTAGTATATGGAGCAGTATCAGTATTTGGTGTCGTTATTCTCTTTTACACCCACTGATGTGCAGAGAGGCGATCTCTATCCACGCCACCCAACAGCCACACACAGTCAGACACAATCTCTTCTCCACATTCTGCTCTCCCAATTTCCACCGCTCCTTCCCTCGACCATTTGCTCTGCAGCTCTAATCCCGACACATTTACCACCCGGGTTACCTGGCGAATGATAGTCATGCCACTGCGATCTAATTTATGTGTTTTATCAGATTTATTTATAAGAGTTATTATTAAGACCCGTTTCATTGTTCCCTCCTGTTCCCTTCCACCAATCCATCCGTGCCCGTCAGTCTCTTCCCCTGTTAATAAAAGGCTTCCGGCAGGTTGGCTGCCTGTACAGTAGAGGCCTTGTTTGTCCCCAGTGTCTGTTACACTGTACCCACTTGGTTAATCCCCATTGTCCAGTCAGGCCTCATTACTCTGGATAGCTGATATGAATGAAGGGGACTGAGCCTTCCTCCTCTCCCTCCCTCCTCTTTCTCTCTCTCTCTCCCCCGGAAAGGAAGTGACCTGCTTGTCTGAACTGGAATCAGGCCACGGCTGCGCAGCGGGACAACACCAATTCTGTTTGTGTCCTATGCACCTGCTCACACACACACACAGCCTTTGACACATATACAGTAAGTGTCCACGCAGCTCTCGCCCTGCACTTCTGTCACTTTCACACACTTTTCGCATGTTGATTATCTTCTCTTGAAGATATTATCATACTGTCACTAGAGCTGTGATGACCCAGCTTAATTATCTCCTTATTATGCATCTTTTATCTCTCGCCAACAATGATTAATCGCAAAGAATCCCATCTTTCCCTCTGAGCAGGAGGGATGGATAAACGAGGAGTGGAAAAAAACGCAAAGAGGTCAGGCCAGGATAGAGGAGTTGGTGCGAGTTGGAAGAGAATTTGGGACGGAGGGGGTGGAGGAGTTTCACGACATGAGGGCGTCTCTCTTCCTCACCTCAAGCTGTGGGGATGGCAGGGGCAGAAAAGCCAGAACAATCCAAACGCCACAACATCCAGCCTACTCATCTTGAGTTCCATCACACACACTTAAAGCCTCCTCACAAATTAATTAAGAGTGGATCCCCATCTCAAACAGTTTACTTTGTACCCCACCCCTCCCCCCTATTGTTCCCTACGCCTCCCCTTACCCCTTCGTATGCAAATGTTATCACCGCCCACTATAAATACACCTATTCTGCCATCCCCTCCTGCATTGTCATACAGAGATCATCATTCACTCAGAGACACGCTTCAGGATTGTTTGCTCCTTTCCAACTTCTGTCCCAGGATGACTTCTGTGCTTTGTCCTCATTTTACCTCCAGGAAATCCCACCATTCAGCCCACCTCCTATTTCTCCTGCTGCTTGCTGGGCCTGGCAGCACATTAGTCCTTGGTCCTGGTGCTGGCAGAGTATTAAGAGCTGGGGCAGAGGGAAGAGTGAGAGCTGTGGCTGAAGGTCGGGTGAGATCTGGGGGGAAAGACAGGGCGAGCGCCGAGGCCAACGCTGAAGCTAGGTTTGAAGATACTAGTGTTTCTCCAGTAGACACGGAGGCAGGAGAGGATGGTGGAGTGTGGGGGGACCCTCGCACTGGTACTGGTTTAGCGCCCATGCTCTCTATGGGTGGAAGTGGACAGTGGGAGTCCCGCAGCTCTTCTCGTTGTGTCCCCATCCCGTCGGGCATGGCCTTGTGCCAAAGCATCGGCTATGACACCATGAGGATGCCCAACCTGCTGGGCCACGAGTCTCCTGCTGAGGCGGTACAGCAGAGTGCCAGCTGGCTGCCGTTACTCGCCCGGGAGTGCCACCCTGACGCCCGCATCTTCCTCTGCTCTCTCTTCGCCCCTATCTGTCTGGACAGGTGAGTAAACACAAAATCGCTCTGCTTCTATTCTATGATTATATAGTCATTTTTATACTCTTTCAATTCATGATGTGACTTTTTGTAGGAATTAAGATTATGATAGGATAATGTTTTGTAAGCTTAGTTCAGAACCCATAACAGTCACACGCCTGTCTCCGCTGTAACCCCAGGACTTGACTAGAGTACTGTCATGCGTATAATAGCCTGGGACCCAGTGTGAAATTAAAATTGGGTCCCAGGCTAAAATAGTTAGCCTGGGACCCTTGCAACTAGGGTGCTGAAAAAGGCCAAGAATGCAATCTAGCTAATAGCAATGCGTTACTGAACAGGAATGTACATGCTGAATTGAGGTGAAATGCAGCTTTCAGAGGGATATTGTCATGGTACAGAGGAATAAGTTGAGGAAGGGTTACTGCCCTTTTGAAAGCTGTGCAAATCTGGGCTAGCCTCTCAGGAAAGTCCCTGGTTTCACAGAGACTAAGCCATCAAAGCACAACCATGTCCGTTATTCCAAAGTTTAACACCTCTCATTTGAGAAAAAGAAAAGCGAGTGATGAAATGTTATCTGATCCGGTGTAGTTTGTTTCACCTACAGCGCTTTTGATTTGAATCCTTCATTCTATTCGCTGCTCACAACATTCCCTCTCCATCCCTCCTTTTCAGGTTTGTATCGCCCTGCAGGAGTTTGTGTGAGTCTGTGCGGGACAGCTGTGCACCAATCATGAGTTGCTATGGCTACCCCTGGCCTGAAATTCTGCGCTGTGACCAATTTCCTGCAGACCATCTCATGTGTATTTCCTCCATCACCAACACCAGTGTTCATGCAGGGGGACGCCGAGGTAAGAAATTGGCTACACAGATACACAGCCTTTGGTTTGCTTTATCATGCTGTAAGCAAGGAATCTCTGTCTGTGAGTGTGTGGGTGTCCTTCGCATATCTCGCCAACTGTTCGTCCGATCACACTTGGCGGGTGTGTTGCTGGGGACCCAAGGACGTGCAGTGTTGGATTTGGTGCAATTTGGACATGCGACACGTTCAATATTAATAAACTTTGACTAAACAAGCTAGCAGCGAGCCACTGAGCTCTGTGTCTGCAGCTGTGTGTCTGAGTGCAGTGGTGGCTGTTTGATATAAACATGTCACATCACAACGGGGCGGGGCTTCAGGCCTCTGACTGGCTGAGCGGGACAAAGGCATGCGCCCTGCTCACTTAAACTGCCCGAGAGAGAAGAACGAGCACACACATAAAAAAACCAAAACAGAGGCGGAGGCAGTAAAACTGGCCAATAGGAGCGCAGACACTCTGGCAGCAGAATCAACCAATGGAAGGCCGTAAACTGGTTCTAGGGTCAAGCTCAGTAGCCACGACTTGACTGAGTTTTTCCCCGTGAACCAGAGAGTGCATTTCACCGGTGTTTCTGACTGCCAGTAGCTGTGACTTGGACACGCACATATTGGGCACGCGCGGTTCTTGAGAAAGCTGCAAGCAGCAATCGGCCCGTTTTGAACGGGCACTGCACTAGTTCAACTAACTACTTAACTGGTGTTTTGCCTATTTCAGTGCCTCAGGCGAGCTGCCGGGACTGTGAGCTGGAGGAGGCCTCCTCTTCTAAAGATACACTAGAGACCTTTTGTAGGAGTGATTTTGGTGAGTAGCAGTATGCCTCCACTTCTTCCTTCCTCTCTGGTCCAATCCTTGATTATATGCCCTTTAAGTTCTTCATTTTATTTTATCTTGGACAAGAAGCAGAAGACAAGATGATAAGTGAAGGGGGCTCCTTATGCCAGTGAAATCAAACGTATTAATTCATGTATATCTGCTGTTCACTGTCTTCCCAGTGGTAAAACTGCGCCTGACACGGCTCAAGTTCAGTCCTGTAAGTCTGTCCCAGTTCTCCCTGGCCTCCAAACTGGAAGTTCTGAAGCACGGACCCCTGCTGGGTGGGCAGATCCGCTCCCGCATCGAGCTGTGGCTGGAGAGGGATGCCACCTGTGTAAGGAACATGACACGGCGCCACCCTCGAGGTGGCACCTTCCTGGTGACGGGCACAGTGCAGGGGGAGCGCCTGGTGGTCAACAAGGCCTTCGCCTGGCAGAGACACGACAAGAACCTGATGGCAGCGGCGCGCAAATGGAAACACCACCGATGCAGGAGCTAGGATCATGTGTAGGGTTAGAGACGTAGAAAGAACTGAAGATCTGAAAGAAGCGTTACACTGCTATGGGCAATATGAAGGTTTAGGGAAAGCATAGGCATAGCATTCATCAGAATTATACATCTCAAGCCACGGTAGCAGGACTCTGACCGCATCCCCATGACTGTAAATTATGCTTGATCAAGTCGTGACCATATTTATGTAATTAAGGAAAAGATATGGGTCGGACCTGGAGGTCTCAGAAAGTACCAAGCTCACTCACAGTGGAGGATAAAAAATACAAAATGATGAAAATGTACATATCTACGAATTATAGTATAACTAAATATTGCTGGTCTATATTTGTATGACATTGACAAAAAATAAAAAAATTGTATTCCAAATATCGATGGTATGCCATTTATGCATGCATGGCAGCTAATACCCAAGGAGCAGAGTGTCCTTACCAAAGAGCAGAGGTTTCAGGCTGAGCGTCTTCATCTCGTGTGTTCTGTCTGGCATGAGAGACACCTGCTGAACATGACCCACCTATGCACGTACAAGAGGCGTTATTAACTCAGTCATGAGTTACTAAGTGGCATTATGTACTGAATCGATGCAATTTAAAGATTTACTCGATTCTAGGTTGGGCTGCCCCAGTGAAATTCTAGCTAGGAGGTGAAATCTGAACCATCCATTCAGTATCAGTCATGAGTTCTCATGTAGTGGATTGTGTATCAATGGCTTTTGATGGATAAGGATGGAGTGATAAAGCTGTTATCACCTAAATCATGAACTAAACCTGTTGCTACCTGAGCCATCATCACATTAAATACTGTAAAATTCCTCACCCGTATCCCTTCAATGCGAGGAAGACTGAAACTTTGACGGTAATCGTCCACATCGAGGTTTCGGGAATGTGCGCCGGGATGGGGCAGAGGGCTTTCACCCTCGCTGATGGGTGCAGAGGAGGCCCCATCACCATTAACAATATCCCCTGGGCCGTTGTTATAGTGCACGTAGAGTAGAAGGGCAATGACATTTAAGATGTAGACATGGAAGAAGACCATGACCACAACGAAATAAGCCCGGGAGCAGACATTACTTTTCTGGATGTGGAGTCGATCTCGGCCCGGGAGAGCGGAGCGATACGGGGGAATGTAGGGTAACGATGGGTCGTCGATGGGCTCATCCTTCTCTGATAGGTTTTCCTGAGAGTCTCCCATCCTCGCATCGATGAGTGGATTAGGCAATTGCAGCACCAACCGACTACAGAAAATAAACGCAATGGAAACCAGGTGGTATTTGCTAGGCACTGGCAATATCTGTCATTCTCGTTTCGCTGAATTTGCAAATGACACAGCGAACAAGCTTACCTTTGCTCACTAGCTACCTGCCGTTAGCCAACCTAGCCTAGCCTGCTAGTGCCAGATACCATCTTTAGCTAGCTGCGTGCTAACCCACTAACCTCTGACTGTTTTGGACAATGGTACAACGCCGTCGTCCCTGTTGATTTTACTCAAATATGCAGGACGGTTCCGCGCAAAAGCAAGCAAGATATGTCGCAAGTTGTTTTCTTTGGTAAACAAATGTGTCATCATTAACGAAGGTCGCTTAATCCCGTGTAGCTGACTAGCTGATGCGCTGCCCCTGACAACCTGCCTAACAACAAGAGGCACACGCGCCAACGACAGCGGAGGAGTGGCCTTTTCCACTCCTAAAATACACCATTAGCGCCCTCTAGCGGTGACCTCCGAAGCGTAGGGACCCTCATAAAATGAAAATAAATCTAGGTACAAAAGCTAAGAATAAAAATAAATACACTTTATTTGGGTCATCAAATAAAAATGTTACAAGTAAAAATGTTATAATAACCCTTAGTCCAACAGAACAAAAACAGATTTGGATGCCTACTATCAGCAATGAAACAATAAATCATCTTTTTACAACGATTACACCAATTTACTTTCTATGTTCATTTTGTTAGCTAATTGCCTAGTATCAAATGTCTTCTTTCATAAGATCTCTCTTCATACAATGAGAAAATAATAAAGAATGCACTTAAATAGAGACAATTGTTCTGAAATGCATACTTGTGACATTATTTACATTTTAAATCTAGATGTTAGAATTGTTAGAATTGAACACAGGCTACTCAACTAGTCCCAATAACTCATCTGGGCTGAGAAAACATGCTCTTGATACTAGAGAGGGTAGAGGGGGTTCTGTTTGGCTGGTCCACATGGTGGCAGTGAAGACCAGCAGGCATGCTCCACTGCACAGGGGTATTTTGTTTGCTGTGTCATAGAGCATGTGATTTCCAAGGGGTCCGCCAGCAATATGAGGGCTAGTTTTCTCATATGGGGGTCCCTGCAGACAAAATCTCACCATGACCTAATGTGCATCAATTTGGTGGGCCTCTGACAAGCAAGTTTGGGAATCCCTGTCATAGAGTGACACTGTAATGCACACCATGCTATAATGCCATTGTGTGTGTATGGGCTGCTTAGGAATGTAATTGACTGTAATCCCCCTGAGCCAGCTCCTCCATGTTTCCTGATAATAATACCCCCCCCCCCCTCCACAACCCCACCCCCCCTCCCTTGGTTTTTTTGGTTGGGTGCCACCTCTTTTAACCCAGGCCAAATGAAT
>OMOV01013010.1:10590-22671 GCA_900312565.1 Beryx splendens
CTTGAGGTCCAGGGATCGCTGCAGTCCACAGTACGCCTTGATAGCAGTTACGCAACTGACTTTTCTGTGGTGTGAAGCCCAAACAAAGACAAATGGCAGCTTTGGTAACGGTCCACGTACTCATTTTCTACTTTGAGTAAGTCTCTCTACTAAAACAAGGAATCTCTGTCTGTACACGAGTATGTATGTGTGTGTGTGTGTGTGTGTATATATACAGATTGAATATGTAATTTAACGTATATTGTGCGCAACGTTAGGTGATAGTATTTTGGGGTTTTGCTCCAGGGGGTAATTATTGTGCTCTCGTTTCCACACAAAAGATGTCCGACGAAGGTAAACTTTTCATTGGGGGGCTGAGCTTCGACACCACCGAGGACTCGCTGGCCGCAGCTTTCTCCAAGTATGGAAACATCGCGAAAGGTAACGTTTGAACCGTCTGTTAGTTTTACTTGAGCTTTATGCTGATCGTACCCATTGGAAATTAATTTAAATCTTATCTAATTTTTAATATCTTCGTCTTTTAAGTGGACGTGATCAGAGACAAAGAGACGGGGAAGTCTCGCGGGTTCGGCTTTGTGAAGTATGATAACGCAGACGATGCAAAGGACGCGTTGGACGGAATGAACGGCAAGGTAAGGAACTATTTTTTAATCTTCCAGCTCGACTACAAAGTAGGATAAACATGCTAAAAATTTGCATTTAGTCCAAATAAATAATATAATATACAGCCAAGTCTTTAATCTCATCCACTGGGATGGTGTGTGTGTAAGCATGGCATTATAAACTAGACAAACTGCTGACAAGAACGAAGTGGGCTTATAGGATATATTACATTTCCACAAGCTTCATTCATCACAGGGCTGGATGGTGTAGACCAGCTCTCACACTTTGTTAATTTCCTTAATTCAGTAAGCTTTCCCCAATGCATTAGCACAATGGCTGTCCAGAGCATCCACTATTTATTCCTGGCAGTGTGCATTAGATATTAGTTTGGGAAACTGCATCAGCAAAAGCCACAGGCTTTTCATGACTCATGAATGAATCCAAAACACAAGGAATGATGAATTGGGGTGCTCCGACCTGGCTCTCTTTGTAGACTCTGGACGGCAGGTCCATCCGTGTGGACGAAGCAGGAAAGGGTGGCGGACGGCCTTCAGGTGGCGGCTTCAGAGGCGGTTCTCGCGGTGGATACGGAGGAGGAGGCTACAGCGGAGGCAGAGGGAGAGGTGGGCGAGGTTACTCACGAGGTAAGGGCTGGCAATCTGCATAATGGTTTGTTCTGCACTCCGTTTGCTTTTGGTCATGCCCTCCTTGTTTAGTAAATTCCACGGTCCGTGCTTTGTGTTGAGCTTATGGGGGTTTCTTTTGTTTTTAGGAGGTGGAGGATATGGTAGCGACAGAGGCTACGGAGACAGGAGCTATGGCGGCGGAGAAAGAAGTTATGGCAGCGGTGACAGAAGCTACGGCAGTGGAGAAAGGAGTTATGGAGGCGGTGGATACAGGAGCGGAGGTGGTGGCGGTGGATATTCATCTGGTGGCGGTGGATATTCATCTGGTGGTGGCGGTGGATACAGGGATAATAGGTAAGGAAGAAGTCTGAAGCTTTATTTGAGCCTTGTTGAATCTGCTGCACAAGTTGAAAAACAATTTTTACACAGTGATCTAATCAAATTGATCTCCTAATTTATAGGGGTAGCTATGGTGACCGCTCTGGGGGGTCCTACAGAGATGCCTACGACAGCTATGGTAAGCATAACTAGTGTGCATGTGTATAAGTGAACTGTGTTGGGACTGTCACTTTTTTTTTTGAGATCACTATCAGATTTAACATGAAGAGTACTGCCTACCTCAGAGCCACTTGCCGAATTTAATTGCATGACATCATGTGGTGTTAGACAACGTGCATTTTCTAACAAAGCCAACTGTTTTTCTAAATCATACTTATCTTAAGAAACAGTAAGGCTTCGAGTTTTATACCTCTGTACCTCAAATCCAGGCATGGTTAAACGGTGACGCTGTTAGCCAGAGTTCAAACCCAACCAAAAAACCCAACGAGTTTCACTTGGAGGGGGGCAGCCCCAAGTAGCAATTTCCCCTCAGTTTGTTACTCATGTTACCCAGCTTGATGCCTCCGTATGTGTAGCATTCAAAATTTTGCTAGCCTCCCACAATTTGAAACTCTTTCATTATGTTGAATGTTACTGTGGATCTTGTTTTGATCAGTTCGATATCGCTCACATCTCAGCCGAGGGAGGGTTTTTTTGGTCTGTCTGGTGGGTTGAGTGGGATTTTGTCAAACTCCAATGTTTGAACTTTCAGTGTCTTTACCTGTGTGCCCACTTCTTATCCTCAGCTGCACACGAGTAAAAATCTCCCTGATTCAAGATCATCACTTGGCTGGCTGTATTTAAAAGATGCGCTCCTCAAGAAAAATGTCCACGTGTTGTTGACCTTATTTTTGTAGTCCTATTCTGTTGTAGTAGCTCAAGCATCTTAAAATGTAGCCATGAGTTTTGGCCCTTTATTGACCATGTTTAAACAGAAGTTACAGAAGATGTTTTCCTTGCTCTTGAGGGACCATCTTAAATTTGCTCTTCTTAAGGCGTTTAGTTTTCTTTGCTACCTTGCTATAAGTACAATGTCTGATTTGATTGGTACTGTGAACTGCAAATTGGTGGATATCATAACTCTCCACATGGCTTTTTGTTCAGCCACTATCAACACTCTTAGCTCTGTTCCCACTGCACTGTTAAGTGTCTCATTTTGATGCCCTGATTTTTATTGGGGCGTCTGATAGGGCTTGTGTTCCTTTTGTTTTTCCTTCAGTTAGTTGATTGACTGACCTACCTCCTGCCAGGTTTTAAACTGAGCGAGAATAAGAGATCCATTTAGAACCTTAAAAAGGCTTTTTTGGGATTTTATACTACATTCCTTTTAGTGTTAAATACTTAGGTTAGCCGAGGGTCCTGTATGTTCCATTTCCCAAAAGAGTGAATTCCTTTCAGACTGGTGAACTACACACCTGAAGTGGCCGGCTGTTCATGAAGTTGCAAATTGCAGCATGCTACAGTCTGTCCAAGGTATTTTTTTTTTGCTCTGCTCAACGTCTGCATTTTTAAATGTGCTGTAAAATGGACTAATCTTGTATAAGTGATCAACGTCAAATGTAACTGGTCTCCCCAAAGTAATATCTCAGCCGGGAACAATTTTGTACTTTATGTTCTTTGTATCAACATTTTTTTTTTCTTGTCAATTTGGCTTCATGGAGCCTATTAAACAATTTGTGGAAAATAATCTGATTCTTGTGCCTTTCAAAAGTACCTCATGGGGAGTTATGTTGATTAGAGCTGTAAACTCTAATCTATTGTTAGTGCAGTGCTGCGGGAGTTGCTTGCTTAAAGTGCTGAAATTAAACCTGGGATTCTTTGTAAGGGCAAAAATTTTACTTCTGTCTTCCAAGACTGGAATGGCAATTTAAGCAAATTTCTTAATGAGGGGGATAAACTGTAATTGGGTGAATTTCTCTAGATTATATATCCACTTAATTGATGCCTTTAGCCTCCTGTCTGGGTTCTTACAACTGTAAACTAGACTTGCCCAACCAAATTGATCATGGTGAATCTTGGACATGTCTCAAAACCTTCCATCAGCCTAGCGCAGTGTTTTGGCAGGCAACAACTTTACGAGCAGGTAGACTCAGGAGTGTACTAGGCCATACCTCTATTGAGGTATATTAATATGCCCCCAAGTGGCACATGGAAATGCTGGGAAAACATCAGCTGGTGTCTGGTCATGTTAATGCTTCATTACGTTCAAGAGCTCAGCTACTCCAAAACCTACAAGTCCTTGGAGAGTGAAGTGTTGCGCCTACCAACAAGTGCTCGTCAGAGATGAAAGCTGCTCTTGCCTAGTTCATATGTGGAGAAACAGTAGGCCAGTTCACGTGAGGTAAAAACTCCTTTTGCTTTGCTCACATCCTTCAAACTTAGTTCTCATTTTGTTTCCATGAATACCTTCAAGTTAGCCGCTGTTCTGTTCCCCTACTTCAGATGTCGCCATCTAGAAATGTTCCTTGGCCTCTTCCTGATTTTTGACTCAAAACGTCCAATGAGAAATAATAAAAGACCCTTCTAGATTGTGGTGCTCCAGCTTCTCTGAATCCACCAAAAAGCATTGGCCCCTCAGTCATGGTATTGTCCTCTGCCCGACTTCTGTCCACTTGCAGTGGTTTTCAAATTTGCTCCACTAACCTTCCACAGCAGTCTCAATTGACCTGTCAGGCCTCTAGACTGTATTCAGTTGATTTGCTTGTTCTTATTCACTTACATATGAGTAAGCGGTGAGTGTCAGAGTCATGAATACTGTTGCATGCATTTTATGGTGGCTTGTCATTGTGATGTGGCGAAGGTTAGTGACTCTGGCCTGATATTTTACATTTCTTTTGTTTAGGATGAACGGACTGCGGGAGGTTTCCCTGGATCTCCTTGTACCTGAAATGACTGGCCTTGACGGCAGTGATGGCCGCGGATACGGTCACCAGGTAAATCCTTGTTTTGTTTTATTTTGAACCGTTGCTGCCGTAATGACGGGAGCACGAAGTTTGTGACGAGCGTTGTCGGAGATGGACTTGCCAAGCTTACACAGTTGCTTGTTTTCTTATTGCCTTGTTTCAGGTTCAGCTCATGGCAGCAGCGGGGCGGCTGTAAGCAGCGGCTACATGAGGAATCGGTGATGATGATGCCGCCAATCTGAGTTGGCGAAATATTTTCAACATCAACCTGCACTAGAAACAGGTTGTAGTTGCTGACAAATATTTTCAAACGTAGACACGAGTTAATGTTGTAATCTTGTGTCCTTGTATTGTTTGCAAAAAGAACAAATGGCTGGTGCATGTTGTAGAAATGAGTTCTAATAAAGGATGATAAAAAAAAAAAACTTGTTTGGCATCTTTTCATAATAGTGACTCCAGATATTGGTGAAATTTTACTCACTACTTCATATTCTTTGGAATGTAATAATTTCAGTAGACATCACATTAAAACAGACTGAAAGAGCAAATTACTTAAAGAAGTTTGAATATTGACAATTTCTATGCATACAAGTCTCCACATATAGAGAGAGAGAAATAGGGTGGAATATTACTGATTTCACATGGTAGGGTTTGTTATCCTGGCTCCGCCAGATGGTGTGTGCTAGTAATTGGGTTGAGTTTACACCTTTGGATGTCAGCGCGGCGGGCGTTGGACCAGATTGTAGTTTTTACTGGAGCCATCCGCACCTTTCTCAGGTGCCGTGAGTGTTACGGACACTGCAGGGTTCAAAACATCCGTCATTCATCATCCTTCCAGCCTGAAAATAATATTCACACTGCTCCTGGTGAGCTGCTACTCAGGCTTGTGTAGGTAAACGAGTAATGATGTAATTGAAATGTGGTTGATGCATCTAGGTAGGTAAGATGTAGGGAAGCACAGGAGCAGATGGCATCAAGCAGCAGGTTCTGTGCTTCATGTACCAGCTGCACTTGCAAAACAGAATGGCTGTAATAAGCTACAGAAACTTATCATTCATTGACTAACCTCTGTTGGGAGATAGCCGAGGAAATGTACTCATAAAGAAAGGATGGAGGAGAAGAGCAGGAACGCACTGAGGAGATGAAGATTGTGTTAAATGAACAGATAAGCACGGGGTGAGAGGGAGAGGAGGTAAGGTGGCAGCAAGATAAACATGCGTAACTGTTATGTGGTCTGCCTGCCAGTCCAGCAGCTGGATACGCAGGGGCATACTGCTGAGGTGAGAGAAAACAAACACCTTGACTGCATGCACCTTTGGAAATACACATTGCTCTAGAGCCTTTACGCAGCACGACTGTTGTCGGTGGGTGCGGGGGATTTGTGGTTCACCCAAATCTAAAGGTGTCTGCTGTCCCTGGAGGTGAAGGTGACCACACTCTACCTTGCTTTTAAGGTTGTTCATCAAAAGTCCTGTAAAGTCAGCAAAACAAAATTCAAATCATACCTTTCATTGACTCAGCAGATTGCACCCAAAAGCAGGTGGAGGTTTAGGCCTCCCCGGGTTGAGACGACACAGGTTACATACATAATGTTGCACTGTGGGCTGGTTAACAGCAAGACAACAGTTAAAAACACACACGGGGTGGATTCAGTTCAACACAGTGAAAACCTGCCAGATGATGTCAGAGGAAGTTAGTGGATCTCAAATTCAGGTCTGTGATGTCAAACCAACCTCAAAATGCACACTCCCATTAGATCGGTTTAAGATCCAAAATAAGCAGTTTACTTCTTTCTCCAGCAGATACAGCAGTAGAAGCAACCGTACATTACTAAGGAGCATGTTAGCAAGAGGCTGGTTAATTTACATACAACTTACTCTAATGACGTGATCTCAGACTTTCTCCTCTTACTTCTGACGCATGCTCACAACTCACAACCTTGGTGGTAAGGTATGACTTCATATAATAACACACCTGACACAGGCCAGTGTTCAATCAAAATGGATGAAATTACCCTCAAGTTCAACCTCAGTCACGTGACAAGTGTGACACAATACTGTGGACAAAACAAAACAGTTGTCCAATCCTTTTGGAGTCCACCGTACATTATTACAAGTCCTCTATAATCAGATATTCTGATGCAGTAAAATTTGAGATCATGTGATCGGACACAGGCAACATCCACCCTGATCCGTTGGAAGCCACACGGAGCGAATTGGATACACAATATGGCGACCATTTCCAAAAATCCAGTTTATAATTCAAGATTTACAGGGGAACCTTTCTCCTGGCTCTTCTCTACTCAGCTCTCAATCTGGAGTTGCTGTATGTACACAGTGTAGTCCATTTTCCATGTCAGCCTCAGAAGGATGCTGAGAATAGCACCCAGGATTTAAAATGTGAAATTCTTGGTTGAAAAGATGAAAGACTGGCTCAAAATTGAGGAATAACCATCTCGTCTGCCCCGTCCAGCTGTGTGATAACTGCTGCCTCCTCTCCATATGCTCTTAAACATGAACAACAGGCGTTCTCCACCGTGACATGAACCCAAAATATAACGAAAGACAGGTAGACCAGGATGAGGTACAGAAAAAGATAACTTTAATATTGAACATTTACAAGCTGTGTTGAGCGCGGGCTCAGGTCCACGCGGTGGAAGGAGGCGGAGGTCGGGACACGGCCCGTCTTGGCGGCGCTACACGTACCACAAGAAGCCGAAGCGCTTGTGCAAAAGCTCTTCACGGGGTCGGAGGTTGAACAGCTCCTCGGAGAGAGGCGTGACCCAGCGCTGGGTGTGGAAGACGCTCTCGCCGACCTGCAGGGCAGCGTTAGGACACAGAGATACAAACGCTGAGCAGGGGGAATATCACAAAAACTTTATACCCTCCACTAAAGGGGAAGAGTTTTAGCAAGACAGTTGCTGTAAAACGTCTTATAAATGCCCGTCTCAAATAATAGTCTGTCTTCTCGTGGCCTGAGAGCTATCCGGGAATATGTGCAGATATGAATACAATATTTTACCAAATGGTTGTTTAATAGTAGACATGATTTAGCTGTGGCATCTCCTCAGTCTATCCTAAGTAAGAGTACTGTAACTTTTTTAGAGTCGGTAGTACGTAGAAGTAAAATTACTGGTGTAAAAATCCCCTTAAGTAAAAGCAGCTCACTTAAAAATTTAATAAAAGTTAGTAAGACTACAAAAACAGACAGTTACATATGATCTTCCCTAAAGCAAAAAGTTCTCAAGTTCACAAAAAAAACTACTCAGTTACATTACCAACAGGCAAATGGTTTTGTTTCTTCCACCCTGCATGTGCATCTCCGCATGGCAGTCAGCCACGCATCACATTTTAGACATCATGTGGACAAAATTAAATCTGCGCCTCCCTCACAGACAGAAATAAGCGCCACGACTGGGAAATCATTTCTATCTTAAACTGGAACATCTGCAATGATAAACGACTAACAACAGAAAGCTTGTGGAAAAAACCCTCTTTTCATTTTCGAGTATCGCTTTACTTTCTGTTACTTCGCCCCCTTAAGAGAATTTAAGGAAGGTGAATGCCTGTGAGAAAATCTGTGAGTCTTCCACTTCCAGAAGAACAGCATCAGTCAGCAGGATATTTTTGTCATTACTTTTATGGGATCACCATCTTCCTATCAGAGCGCAATGCCAAGTATTTCATTGTGACCCTCAACAAGGAAAGCCTGTCTTCACCTTCCAGCCGGGGACGTCCTTCATGACGACCGCCTCCTCCTCCAGATTCTCCCTCAGCATCTGTAACGTCCTGCCGAGCGGGAGATTTAAATGTTAAAAGAATCACTTTTGACAGCGCATTTGGAAGCTGCGCATGTGTGAGAGAGTGTTTTTGCTGTCACCTCCGGTCGTGTTCAGCCTGCAGCAGGGGCAGAAGAGCTATCCTGGCCTCCATCTCCTCTATCTGCAGACGCCTGCAGACGCACAAACACACAACGCACCACCACTCCGTCACGCCGCTTTCACAACGACTGCCAACGTCGCGTTGAGTCCGGCTGTAAACGATGCCATTTAAACCAGAAGCACAATTACGTGACTGATCTTACCTCCGTTCTCTGTTCCATCTGAAAAGCCTCCAATAACCGAACACCATGAGACCGATCCCGATGCCGAACATGCTATAACCTGCAGATCAAAGAATGAAGTGGGGTTTATTTTTTAGTTAGGGCCTACGGTTTCATCCTGAGCACGTTCCCAGTTGCTGTTACAGAAAAAAAGGCCTTATTTGAACGTCTATATTACGATACAACCATCTTGTATTTGTGTTGGAAAACACAGAAACAAGGTATGAGTGAGTTCCCTAATGAGTGCTTTCTCCACTTCTCATTCTTCCATGTCACATAGATGGAATGAATGAATGAATTTCCACAATATAGGCCAATGTTGTACCAGGCAGACTATAAGCCCTAACAGCTGCATAGCCATCTGAAAATCATTTTATTTACAATGCCAGAGCACACTGGACCCAATGAACATGAGGGCATCAGTTGTATGTGCGTGCCAAATCTTGCCCCAGTGTAGCCTGTGTGCTCAGGATTACAGGGTAAACATGATTCCAGGTCAGTCCAGGAGTACAGTTTAACTCATTAGTTACCTGGTTTGTTGCCTCCACGCAGCACAAAACTAAATATGCTAATATAATGCAACAAGCTGGTAGAATACACCTCATACAATAACACCTGATACATGTTTCCCACCTAGAATAACTCCTGCACCCAGCATCGCTTGAAATCTAATGCTTCCCTGCACAAACGCTAGCGTTAGCTCGCTAGCAAGCTAACAGCGAACACTGACATTGATGATCAGACACGTGTTTTTCACCCGTCTAGACAACATGAGGCACTTGAGATCATGTAGTTAAGACATGTAGACGTTATTTCTTGATATGATACGACTGACATCAGTTTAACAATCACCAGCTGCTGAGTGTTAGCAGGTTAGCTTGTGTGTCTGCTAGCTGGAGAGCGTTAGCCGCTGTCTGCCTCCCGGTGTCAGAGCAGCGGAGAGCTCGCTCCGGGATTCATGTTCATGTATTCAGCTGATAGGTGTGTGGTGTCTGTACCCGAGAGTCCTCGTTTCGGTAGGTTTCTCTTGTAATCAATGGGGCCATAGCCTCCCGGAGGAGGCATGTCCTGCTTCACCTTGGACGCCGCCATCTTCCAGCACCCTTTCCCCACAACAGAGCGGTGACGTCAGTGGAGTGACGCTTGTTCTTCTGCGGACAGAGACGCATTAACGACGCTCTACCGCCCCCATCTGTCTGGACGAGTGCATACAGTTGTCTCTGATCCATACTGAGATGACACCCTCAGAAATACCACTCAGATATGTCATATAAAACCTCCTTGCTGACCGGTGAAAATGTGTCATGATGCAAAGCTGAATGCCCCGACATGTATTCACAACGCATGTCTGCATGAGAAAATGAATCCATTTTAGATATGATCGAGCCGATTTAAGCCGTCTCTAAATGCAGGCTTTATGTATTTGCAAAACAGATGACACAAAGTGGTTTAAAATTATTTATATTTTATTATTTCTTTAGGAGCTAGGAAAAAAGTAAACCAAATAAACTGTAACATAAGTTTGTACACGCAATAAAGATTGGGAAGCAGAGAAATTATGCAATACAGTGAGGGGTACAAGTTACAAGATGGTCTTGTGTAGTCCTGGGACTTGGAAGCTGGGAGGAGTTGCCCCAAAAAATGGATTCAGGGCAAGGCGGATGCCGCATATGCTGCAGGGACTATGGTTGAACAAATCGGATGCAAGATGTCTGGTTCCAGTGTGTCAGATTCAGCTCCTGCAGGGTTCGCATTTTTCTCAGCGGTGGCTTGACTCGCCATCATCTTACAATGTTGACATTAATAGAAAATAAGCAAGATACAGATGGTAATTACAGATGAAGAAAGAAATAAGACCATGCTCCTTCAGCTAAGGTGCACAATGAACAGATTACGGGTAGGCATGCTCTGTTAAACAGACAGGAGAAAACAATGAAGCTAATAAACTGTTCATTTGTGGAAACCACAACAGTGACAGTGATTTTTAACATCAGTCAAAGAAACCAAATAACTTACAGTAAATACAAAGAAATTCCAAACCTTTAACTACAGGGGTTATGTACTGAACATTTTACATCTCAGTTTTGTTTTTAACTTATAATGAATGTGGATTTTGTTGAATATGAGCTCTTTAACATGAAGTCAACGATTCAAGTGTCATAAGCTAAGTCGAGTCTTTTTGACCCACATCACGGGAGGGAGGGGCCTATACACTTTAGACTGAGCACTTCCTTCATCAAGGTGAAGAGATTACTCGACATGGACATAACCTCTTCGTACAGCAACACTTTGACGCCATCATTTACTCATCTGTGGAGGACAAAGGTAACCAGGGGGGAGCCCTTGATGTATCGGTTTTCTCTTTGCCCCAATCAAATCAAATGGTTTATGCACAATGATCAAATAACAGTGATCCTCAAAATGAACAACAGACTTGAAAATAAGAAAACTAAAACAAAAATCTTAAAACGGTCAAGAGGGAACGTTTCTTCTCTTTGAGAGATTGTGTTTGCCTAACGGTCCTCCGGAGGGTGCAGCCGACCATATCAACGGAGCAGAGGAGAGCTGACAAAAACTTAGCGTGATACTGTTTCGATCATTTCCATGTGTTTGCCGTCTGGGAGATAGAGCGAGAGGGGATCATGTCCAGGAGGTACTCCCTCTGACGGGCGTCCACGGTGGACGAGGTCTTGTGACCCGACAGGCTGGGGTTGACGTAGGCCATGGTCACTCCTGCACACACAGGGGACAGACACACAAGTCAGGGTGCGGACACGGCTACACTAGTGCGGTATCAGTTTCGTTTGATACTTTTTGAGTTGAGATTGGTAAAAACAGTCAGATTAAATCATAATAATACTTGCACACAAATCCACACGTGCACACATACACACGTGCACACACACACAGAGGAAAAGTGACAGAATAGAAACTACCAGTAGCTCTACTCTAAGGCAGAGTTGTGAAGCCCAGGAAGAGAACACACCACCAAACAGAGGGACTAAAGTAGGAAGATAAAGATCAGTGGCAGCGGGGGAATTGAGGAGTGGGATTGCCTTGTCCGAAAACAACTTTTAACATTTCTTCCTGCATGTGTCATAACAGTATTTCCTATGCGCTCCAATGTGGGGGTTTACACTATATACTGCAGCTATTGCATAGATTTCTTAACACTCCTAAAATTTGGTCTTGGGAAGGTAAAGGATTGCTTTTGGACCAGACAAGAGTTTGACAGGTAAGAGAGTAGATGTCAGGGGCCAGTGTTGGGCTGGTATTAGCGTGAGTCTACCTGTGTTGCTGTTGCTCTGCTTCTTCCATGCAGTGGCTGAGGCACTACCTCCGCTGATATTCCTGCTGCCGCCGATTCCACTGCTGCTCACCTTTGAACTCTGGGCAGAGGGGCGGGAAACATGGGCATGCTTACCTGGCCGGTTGACCAAGGCTGGGGACGCCCACGGCCCCCGCCGCTG
>OMOV01013036.1:4459-21614 GCA_900312565.1 Beryx splendens
TCAGACGTGTGCTCTTCCGATCTCATTCTATTTCAGTGTTTTTTTTGGTTTAGTGATTACCTTGCTCTGACCCACATGTGAGGCTGTAAAGTATGTGTGTTGGTTTCTCTCTCCAGATCTGTGCTGTGATAAATGGGCCTGTAAGAAGCCCACAGACTACCTGGATGAGTCAGCACAGTTGCAGGACCTGAGAGGGGAGGACAACTCTGCCAGTGAAATCACATATGGAGAGGTGGAACAGCGCTTAGGTCAGCTTCAAGAGCACCTAAACAGGTACATGTTTGAAGATTTATTCTAATTTATCCTAATATATCATAAACCATAAGAAACCCCCAGATTATGAACTTCACCTGTGTATATCATCAGAGTGTCAGTTTGAAAGTTTAATACTGTTAGCATATTGCTTTTTTCCTTCGTTTAGGGTGAGATATTGTTATACGCCCCTCAGGGGTTCTTTGTGTCATAACACAGTTTGTATTTTTCTCATTTTCTTCACCTTTTTTCAGAGTTTTATCATTTATATATGATGAAATCTAAACAGAGAGTCCAGTCATTTGACTATAATACATCATCAGGAATATAGATAATTACAACCTCTGAAACTGTAGAGGGCAAAGAGCTAAATAACAATTGTGGCACTTCTGCTTCTTTCTGACTGCAGTTATTGGTGCATGAGCATTGTCTGTAGCGTTGTTTATTTCTGAATGGATCTCATTACTGAAATAACCTCCGAATCTCAGACAGACAACTGAGAACAGACAAGTGTGTCTGAAAAAGGTTGTGTAGGAATAACACGAGATGCCAGGAGATAGCTTACTCTAGATAAATGCAGTCTGATTCAAACATCACAATATGTAAATAGGCTACTTGTCCAGCATTAGTACTTTTGATTCTCATTATTTCCTGCGGTGGATAAACACGATGAGCATAGTGATAACAACACACCTGCAGCCAGCGGGCCACCTGACAGACAGACAGATGAACAGCAGGTGGTATTTTTAGCAGGAATTATCACAGAGAACAAGAGACAACACTGGAGGGCTCCTGCTTCGCTGGGCTGCTTCAGAATTTTTTTTTTGTTATCTCAAATAAGACATTTTATCCACTGCACTCTACCTGACCCTGTTTTTCCCCTAACAGGCACTACTGCCTTGTATAGCAGCATTTCTCTGCCATTCCGGCCCAATTTAAGTGTTTTTTTTTCCATTGGATAGTCTGAAAGGATATGACAGAAAAAACTATTGGTAGCCTATAGCATTCTCTAGAACCAAGTCATATCAATACCCAAGAAAAATTCCTGTTTGCTGCATCTGCACTGAATACCTACTGTACTGTATGTCTGCATTTACTACATCTCTCATTAATCATGGCCTAGCAAACACATGTTGCACACAGTGACATGAAAACCAGGAACAAAGTGAATTTGACAATGTCCTTGAATAGCACACGAGTAATTAAAACATTATTCAGCATTAACCCATTTTGCCTGATGCCCTAAATATAGCACTTGGATTAAATCTAGCCATAATTAGACGGAGTGAAGGAGTGTGATCCAGTCATTTCCACAGTAAATGCTGAATTCACACCTCCCACTGAATGCTCATTATCACTCTTAGCAAGAGCAGTGGCAACCGTCTACTACGGTGACAGAATGTGTTCCCAAGCCCTCACCATCTCTTCATTTGTCCACTGCCGAGGAGCACAAGCTCCACCTAGTGCTCAATGAAGCACCAGGAAAGACTGAAAAGCACAGCTGAATGTGCTGTCATCCGTTACACTCTTTGCATCATCAGTACTGCCAAAGTATTATCTATACCCCTCTCCCCCTCCCCTTCATCAGAGAGGGATCGATTTTTGTCCATTCATTTTCTCTCTCTCTCGCTCTCTCTCCCTCTTTCTCTCTGTCTATTTTTTCTGTGCTTTTTCTGTGCTCCAGGCTGGAGTCTCAGATGATGTCAGATATTCAGACCATCCTGCAGCTGCTGCAGAGGCAGTCCACCCTGGGACCCCCGGCCTACAGCACTGTGACTGCCAGTCCGGACTATCACAGACCTGCTGTGAAGGTGCAGGCCGTTGCTCTGACTACCAGCCATTTCTTCAGCCATACAGCAACTCAAGTAAGGGGGTTCTCACTTAATTTAATAGATGCAGATTGTGTCCCTGCGTTTTTTTGTTTTTTTGGTGTTTTTTTTATAGATATGAGTCCGGTGGTATTTGCAGATATGATTCACAGGCTTGTGTTCTTAGGTGCCAGATGGTTGAGGTTTGCCACAGTAAGTGCCAGAAAATTTTGACAATCACAGGAAAGTATTAGAAAGTCATTTTCATATGCTTTTCTGTCTGAATTATCTTGCTGTGATAAACCCCACCCACCTGGTAGAAAGTTTTTTGTTTTTTGTTTTTTTTGAAAATGCTATTGAACTGATATGTTGGCTTAGTTTAGGTTTTGGTACTGTAGAAAGGATCGATGACAAGTGGTACTTTTGTATTATTTTAGTTTAGTTTTTTTAATCAAAATTCTTGAATTTATCTGACAATACAAATCTAATCTGGCTTGTTAATTCCTGGATGTGTACTCTGTCACAGCAGTAGTACCTAGCAGAAAGAGGACTGCTAAACTGTATATGTTCTGCAACTCTCTTTTTCAGGGTCCCAACCACAAACTGGAGAGGACCCATCAGGAATCCAAAGACTCTCTGTCGAGCTTGGCTCACATGAATGCACCCATAGAAGACAGCCTTACAGCGCTGCTTGTACAAAGACATACACAGCCACAACCACAGCAGCAGCAACAACAGCAACAAAGCAAAGGACATCAACAGGCTGAACTGATCCTGCTTCCGGTCGAAGCCTCTTCCTCTTCCTCCTCCTCTTCCTCCACCTCCTCCTCCTCCTCCCCCTCCGCCTCCAACCTCGACAGCATGGGACTCAGACCTGCCTCAGACCCAGGATTTCCAAGGCCATAAATCCCTCAGCAGCACATGTTCAAGTGTTCTTATATCTGGGTCGTAATGCTGTAATTACTGTAGTAGCAGCATTCTATCAGCATGCTGGCACAGAAATCTTTATTGTTGATTTGCATTTGCTTGGTAATAGAGTTAGTTCGTTTAAATCATCACGTGGATTAAGGACTGTTCTCTGCAGTTATCAGTGTAATAACAGCATTATTATGCAGGTGTGAGAACAATTTGCTGATCCTTTGCTGTTTGCCTGTCTTTCTCTGAAGAGTGACTCAGGGGTTACAGACTATTGCACTGCAATATATGAATATACTGTAGTTTTCTTCCTATGTGCATTATTATTGCAATCACTGACATGCACCCTTGATGTTACAGCCAACAGAACACACCATACCCGCTTGTCCAGGCAGATGAAGTAACATGCAGGTTGGAGAGTGTTCTGCTGCATGTTATCCCAGAGCTAGGCCTCTGACAAGCAAGTATGATGTAGACATTTCTACAAGGCAGTGCATGTGGTTTTACATCAGAATATTTACTGTTTTTGCACTGCTTATATGGCCCAAAAGGTAGCACGTTACAGCATAAAATGATGTCCAAATACTTATTTCTCTCTTTTGCTTTAGGATGCACTTTGGGGTGGGGAATGGGGGGCATGATTGAGAACACATGGAGATGTAATACTAGAGCATAAATAGGCCCACAAAAGAGATGGGGTCTTGTGCCTATAACCAAATCCGAACATTAATCAGCATCTTCATGTAGAGATAACCATAACAGCAACAAAATCATACTGTTTCCCTGTATTGTTTTCATATACAATTCACATTGTTAGATAAAATGTTGTAATATGGCCAGATGTAAAACAAAATGTATTTATTTTTAATCAAGTAAAATATATGAGAAACTGGGAGTGTACTGAAACAATAGCACATAGGTTTGTTCTGAAGCTGTGGGAGCAATAAAATGAAAACACTTTATTTGTGGGGAAGGTTTGAGTGGCTTACCCTTTTTTCAAAGATTGTCCATATTTCTATGAAGAAATAAGAAACGTTTTCAACCAGAAATGTGTAGTTTCTTGTATCATGTGCTAACCTCACAATAACTGATGCCATATCCAGCCAAATAAACCTAGGAAGTGAGGAAATAATGAAGGACGCTTTGTAAGAAAGCAAGGGTCCAGTCTAATTAGACATCAAGTAGGCTCTGGTTTGTCTGAATAGAGCAATAACGTGTACTGTAGCTCTGAGGTGATTCTACATGTGTGTAATATGCCTGACTGGGGAAATATTCTTGCTTCTTCCCTTATAAAAAAGAACTAGGCGTACAGTAATCCTGTGATAAATCTTAGAAATGTGCTATAAATATCACAGCAAAATTATATACCCATATAGGAATATTATAACAATATGATACCAAAATATAATACGATTAGGTCCCTATGAACTCACTGCTGAGAGACACTATATGTGCCTATTTTAATACAGGCATATTATAGTTATTTTTGGTTAGGGCTCAACAACAGGATACAGTTTGGAGCTAATGGTGCACTGATACCATAGTCCACTACTGACACCCAGTGGCGACTTTTATTCTCTCAACTTCTGGATAAACGAAAGTGAAAGAGTTTCAGTTTCCTCGATCAGAAACCAACGAGTCACGACAGGCTGCCCGAAGTGTTTCACAGTGGCCCTTGGTGTTATGACCTGATACGTGTTACATCGCTCAGGAGAACAGAAATGGCATCCGATGATAACGCAAGCGTGACTCTCATTGAGAGCTTCAGACCAAGGTTGCGAAAACTCATCCATGTCGAGCCGGTTCTGGATCTCATGCTTTCTATTGACAGTGACCAAAGGGAGCTGATCAGGAACAAGGCAAAGACCGAGAGCAAACTGTTGGCAGCGGATCTCCTCATCGATACAGTCATCAAGACGCCACACCACGACGGCTGGTTCAGGGAGTTTGTCGACGCGCTGTCTAATGGAGGCTGTCAGCATGCAGCGGACTATATGGAGAGACCCCCAAACCCTGAGGTGGAGGCAGAGAACGACTACTGCGTCCGACTGATTGAACTCCTCTCCCCCAGTCTGTTGAACATGAAGACTGCTGATGTGTGCCAGCAGTGCTTTTCTGAAAAAATTCTCAGCCAAGATGACGCAGATATTGTAAGTAGAAGTTAACCAATGACTGTAAAACATACTGAGTTGAACACAAACCCAGAGTCCGGATCATTTGATAATCAGCCACTGATGTTTATCAGCTCCTTATATGATCCAAGATACATCTCAGAGATTGTCAATGAAAGAAAGAAAGAAAGAAAGATGCTATTTATCTCAACTGGTCTCAGATGGTCCCCAGTATACATGTATAGAATAAGTTTCTAGTCCCAACAATTCATTTTGGAACACATAACTCACCTATTACTTTTTGAAAGCACACGCATGGACTCCATCTTAGTCTTTGCAGCTGTTGGCCAGAAGATGGCAGGCTTACTGTAGGTTAACACTGTGCACAGCACTGCTGCTTGCTCTGATTGCATAACCCAACCCACTCCAGTTATTATTATGTTCATATTCTAGATTAAAGCTGCAACTACAAACAACGGAGCGATTATTGGAGCTCGTGAACTTCTGGGGAGAATCGTGAGAGGTCGGCCGGGGTGGTACTCCACCTTTCTGAATGTCCTGCGTGACACAGAACACGGGACCTTGTACCTGGAACTGACAGGAGGAACAGACTGTGACAATAAAGGTGGCTGACTTCAGTGGAGTTCACACCCACATGGGGAATACCAAGTTCAGGAATTCTCATTTGTTGTTCTTAGAGCATAAAAATAACTCTGTCTAGTCTGTGATTTAGACCGAGGACACAGAGAGACTTTGTCCAAACTTCCACATCAGGTTTACATAAATTATTATAGCGCTGACAGTAACCTTTTTCCATCTTTCCTACTACAGATCAAGTTGCCTTGCTTATAGTAGGTTATAGTAATATCAAAGCTGAAATTCAGCAGTAAAACATGCCCAATTTACATAAAATGAAAATCTTCATATTTCCTTCATAACAATGCATTTTTTAACTTATTTGAACAGCTCCTTTTGGATGTTATTGAAGCAGCACGATTTATGTGTGTGTGTGTTTGTGTTTGTGTTTGTATGGCCCAGAAGAGAATGATGGCCTGCCTCCGATGACAGATAAACCTACAGGAGGTGATGTTGGCACAGAGGACGGACCAGCGGGAGCAGAGCGCTCTGCTACTCCAGAGTATATGGACTGCAGCACGACAAAGGAGACTGTGGATGAGGCCCCAGGTCTAACAGAGCATATTACATGAGGAAAATATATACTTAAAGAAACGTAAAGATGCCAATGATTCTAGTTGACAGCAGTGAGGTACAGTAGGATCCCAGGAAATATCAGCTGCTATATATGAAAAGATGTAGCTGCAGTTATGAAAGAAACAAGATGATGGTGCAGTCGAGTCAGTGCACAAATGAAGTCACAAGAACTGAATTTGGATGTTTATTCAATAAGTATTTAAGGTCAACATCAGGGTATTTTAAGTCATTTTCAATGGGGTGAACAAGGGTTAAGATATTTCATATCATGTAATGTCTGATAATGCCTTGCCTGTGAATTTTATACCTTGGTTGATATCTTTTCAGACCTATACAACGCAGAAGGTGCTGAACCCAGTCAACAGCCAAACAGCTTGGATCCCTTACAGCCAGGTGGGACTGTGTTTAATTGATTTCGGTTTTCACTGCTCAGTGTGGAGTAGCATGCCTTTACTGACACTATAACTGTTGTTAAAACATGTCATTCATCTAGGTGTTGTAGATTATTCTCGTTCTGACCTGTCTCCACTTTGCTGTCATGCCCCAACAATAGCATTTGGAGTTAAAATTCAAACTGAAATCAAAAATTTATATTGGGTCTATAGATGGCTTATAGTGTCAGGAAAGTTAAATCAGAATGGGTTTTCAGCTGGAACGTTCCTCTAGCTCAACTCCAGAGAATATGTTCCATGTGTGCACCATGACAAACCACATTGAGGTTAAAGAGTAGAGAGCTTAGCCCGTCCTTTCAATTACAAACATATGCTCCCAGTATGTTAGTGGATTTGAAAAGTAATGTAAAGTAAAAGTTTAATGTCAGCCGATGTGATTCTGTACTTAAGTGCAACATTTTGTACTGAACTCCAGTGACAAATGCATGGAGTAGGGCATCGTTTATCCCTATCATGGCTGCCAGGCAGATTACAACTACATGCTGTATTTCTTCTTCATCGTGCTTAACTCCAACATCATGTCTGTTTCACTGTTCACGTGTAAATCTAAAATTGCGTTCATGTAATAAATGCCTGCTTTAGGCAGAATCACATCAGAAATTATCATTGGCATAAAAAGAGATGTGGACTGGTGAGGCAATGGAAATGATTATGGAAAACCAAGAGGACAGAGGCAGGAAGCATGACGCCTACATGAGCAGGTCCTGTGTGTGTGTGCGTGTGTGTGTGTGTGTGCGTGTGTGCGTGTGTGTGTTCTCTTTAGTCTTACTTTTGTTATCTTAAGATCAGGGTACACTTTGTCACATTATTTTAAGTAATGTCATAAAACGGAGTGTGGTTAGCCAGAGCGTATGGTTTGAACAGAGCACATTATAGCACAAATAGGTTTGCTGGCCCATAAAACGAGTTGCATGTGTGTTGTGTTATTTTAACATATTTGCGGGTCTTCACTGAAACGTATTGAATTTCTGTGCACTGAATCAAGTGGAAAAGCAGACTCTGTGGGTTTTCTGTCTCACTGGCGTGGTATTAAACATGACTAATGGTTGAATATCCTCCCTAATATGTTTAGAGTCTAGGAACTGCTAATAAAAGATCAAGCGGCCATAACGGTCACTGTTTACTTCCTATTGTTTTAAGATCCAATATGTCCATCTTCATCCCCATAGCCTTGTATTACTGAAGTATAATTTCATATAGTTCCTTGAGACAGCACTTTAACCTCTGGCATTCCAAGTCTGGGAAGGAGATTTAAAATCTGTCTGCACTGAAAAAACAACATTTTGGGGTTTTGAACTCATTACTCGGGGAAATGTAGAACCCAGAACCCAGGGAAGGGGATTATATGCACACTGTGACTCAGTGACTTAGTCATGTTTTGCCCCCAGACTAGACACAACAACTCAGCCACTGCCTGCTAGCCTGGCCCTAACCAGACTGTTAAACTTGCTAGGCTTACAGTCTGTCCAAAGTGATATAATATCCACTTGAACAAAAGCCTGCTGTTATTACAAACAGGAGAATAAGACAAATTACTGCCACAATACGTATTGGGAAGACAGCATTAAAATATATTGTTCAGTACCAAAACTTGCACTCAGTAAACTCACACTCTAAACATCAATTCCAAAATAACGTCATTGCCTATAATGAGAATGACAAAAGCTAAATGACCATATCTGGTTAAGTAGAAGGACAACAGAAAAGAAGCCTACCATATTTGCAGCATTCCCTGAGCAAGATGAGAAAGTAACTGTGATGGGCCAATGTAGATGTTAGCTTGCATAAGGAAATACAATGAGTTCACAACCAAGTTTATCGTGATCCCCAGTTTTATTTTTGTAATGTGTTAAAGGGCCAGATTCCATTTATTTATCTGTAGTATGGTATCTGTCAACTGCCCATATTGGCTTTCTGTACCCTTTTTACTTAAATCTATTGGACAGTATGGCTTGGACAAAGCAAAAATGGTCCAATAGTGCCACTCAGTGACACAATTTATAGTGCACAGTGTTCATAGATATGTTGTTTTATAGGAGTTCCACTGAAAAACAATAGGCTTTACAAAGGTGTTCAGAGGAGAGTCACTTGATGGGCTACAGTGTTCATTGCAGTTAGATTTTTGTAATTTAGCAACATCTAACTGCGTGGTGTTTACATTTGAAAAACGTCACACTTTCCAAGAATGTAATGTTATTTTAACAGCAGGGTTGAGGAGACATTTTACTAGAAGACCAAAACCCCAAACAATGACAAGCATAGCCTTTCCTTGCTGGGAATGTTGTGACCGTTGCCTGTAATTGCAGGTTGCTGATGTGCACAGCAGTTTTGTCTGAACCTCTGCTCTGCTTTACAGATGGAAATGGCAAGGCAGGAGCAGCTGGAGGCCCAAAAAAAGCTGACATTGTTCTTAGAGATTATCAGATGGACGTTGCTCAACCCGCCTTGGAGGGGAAAAACATCATCATATGCCTCCCTACAGGAAGTGGTAAAACCAGAGTTGCAGTCTATATTACCAAAGAACATCTGGACCGCAGGAGGAAAGAGGGGCAATATAGGAAAGTAGTTGTCCTGGTGAATAAGGTATATACAGTTGACCTATAACTATACATTATAATGTTGGCCTACTTGTGTTCTGTTGAAGATCCAGGGAAAGCTATATGTGTTTCAGTCAATTTGTACATGTGGGTCAACTCACCAGAAATTACATACCTCAAGGTTTAGATAACCTCCGCTGCTTTGTTACCATTTAGCACAGATGTGATGGGACTCAGCTCTGGAAAAATCACTGTCATTACTTAAACTCTTTCACATGAAATGATGTTTTTTCCAACTACAAACTATGTTGTATGACTAAGAGTTAAAAGACTCTTACGTGGCCTACTTGAGAAATATCTAGACTGAAACTCATCATATGACTGCATTCTTCATCACTCAAAATCACAACACAGGAACAATAACTTTGAAATGTTGTCTCAGCAGAAAAGAGAGTATTTCCCCCCGAAACTCCCTAAACTTTGAACAAATAAATATCCCAAATTGTCGCACAGCCAATTTGAAACCCTGCCTCAAACAAAATGAACAAACTCTTACAGATATGCATCTGCTGCAGTGCTGTCAGTGCAGTCCTAACATTGCAGTGATCATAAACAAACCTCATCAAATCCTCAAGAGCTTTACAACTTTGCATGTGCAACTGCTGTACTGTTTTTCACTATCCATGTATTGCCAGTTATCTCCATTTGTTTTATTTCACAAATTATTACTAAGTTAATGTGCTATGTGTCCTGCAGGTGCCACTTGTTGAGCAGCATTATTCCAAAGAGTTCTGCCCTTTCCTGGAGCCCACATATAAAGTGGAAAGAGTCAGCGGAGACTCCCAGCTCAAAATCTCCTTCACAGAGATTGTAAAAAAAAATGATGTCATCATATGCACAGCCCAGATTCTCGAGAACTACTTGGAGAGGTCAAATGACGGGGAGGATGAGGGAGTGTACTTACGTGGTATGACCTTACATTTTTTCCCTCTGAGTTGCCTCACATCGGAGTAAACAGGAGCCAGTACAACACGTCACAGTGTAATACATGGATAGACTGTAAATTACTTTTTCCTGTCACCTTTGGCTTCAATTAGCTCGATCACACAAAAACACTGCATAAACTTTAAAGATCAGACAAGGTCACAACATCTCCACTTTGGTTGACAGGATTTCTTGAAGCCTTTAGTTAAAAGCTATCCAGGCCTTCGCTGCAGACATTGACAGGTTTTGGAATAGGAAGCCACCAGGAGAACTCATAGCGTCTCCCCTGATGATACCTGACAGGTTCTTGTCAAAGTCTTCCGGCTCTGCTATTCGCTCTTGTTGGCACTCACCAGTCCAAGGTGGAATAGCCACCTCAGTGGAACATATGCTGTTTGCTGAAACGCCTGAGGGCTTGCTTTTTTTTCCCTATCTGCTAGTTTCCAGGCCACACGTCTGTTCAAGCCATCAGTGTGTGGCTGATCAAATTCACATGAGAGCCTCTATCACCTACATCAGGCAGCCCGTTCCACTCCCCACACTCTGCTCCTCCAGGGACACATTTGTATCATTCTGGTTAAAGTTGTAGATGTGAATGGTTATACTTCATCACCTTGCTCGCATTGCTGCGAAATACACATTTTAAGCTGTTTTTGAAGGAAATGTTTCCGGCGACTGTGGTTGTATCAACCACCGCTATTTATATACAAGTAATTATGCCCCTGAACAATATTTATACAGTGAGACCTGCAGCAAAGTAAACAGCCAACGAACCACTGGACACACACACATATTTTGCTATTATTCTGAACTAGTTGCTCTTCCCATTTTGGCCCCACAGTCATGGTACTTTTCCCCCTCTGTATTGTCTGATGTTTCTCATTAGTTTGTAATGCAAAAGTACCTATCTTCACATGTCTTCAATATGCTTTGTAAAAAAGAGTTGCATTACCCACAGACATAATTATCCAATGTCCCACATTGCACCACGTATATGACTGTTTTTTCCTGTCTTCTGCTCCCATAGATTTGACACTGATTGTAATAGATGAGTGTCACCACACTAAAAAGGGAGAAGTCTACAACCACATAATGATGCGCTACTTGAAGCAGAAGCACAGGAACGTAAGGCTGAAGAAGGAGCAGAAGACACCAGTGGCCATCCCTCAGATACTGGGCCTGACTGCCTCACCAGGCGTTGGGGGGGCCAACAGAATGGAGAAAGCTGAGGAACACATTCTGCGAGTAAATACTATTGTCAGACTTCTGTCCCACGCTATACACACAGACCATGATGAACACCCTCACTCTCATTCCTGCAGTGCCGCACTTTCAATTCCACTTTTGGTCTGGTGAAATCCTGCCCCACCCTCCCTGCCCTATTCGTTAAGTAGCCAGGCCACCCTGCCAAGCCGTTTCCAATGTTCCACATGGCCCCTGTACACTGGGCAGCCATAAAGCTTACTACGCCTGTCATACTTTTACCACAGAAGGAAAAAATTGAAAACAGCCTTTTGGTTTTAACTCTTTGTTGGACAAGCTGAAATGCAATACACATAGTGAACATTCCTAGAAAAGAGATGATTTAGATGATTTTAATTCAGTCTGATACTATAAATGTTTGTGTATCTCTTGGTAGATTTGCGCAAACTTGGATGCCTATAAAATCATGACAAGGAGCCTTGGGGAATTCAAAAAGGATCCATACAAAATAATTGCTACTGCTGAAGAGAGAGAACAGGTACACTCTTTTAACTTCTCTTCTCTGTTATATGGGCATCGTCAAAAGTTTCCACAGGAACTTTTCCTATCTGTCCAAGTAATGGAATTAAGAATCATACATGTTTGTACAACCAAGCACACTCTCTCTTTCAGGATCCCTTTGGGGATGTAATCAAGAACATCATGAATGCCATCCATTCCCATGCTGATTTGAACCCCACCTGTGACCTAGGCTCCCAGAACTATGAACAGTGGGTGGTTCAAAAAGAGCGCAACGGTGAGCACAACTTTAAACATGCCATGCTCAACTGCTGGGATACTAACGCAAACATTTGTTCATCTCTTGCTGAAGTTAAACAACCCAGAGAAATGCGCTTCTTCTCTCTTAGCTGCAAAGGAGGAAGATCAGAAAGTGCGGGTTTGTGCTGAACACCTTCGACAGTACAGCGAGGGTCTGGGACTGAGCAGCACCATACGCATGCGTGATGCCTTCGACTTCCTGAACAAATACCAAGAGGAGGAGATGAAGAGAAAAGCAGCCCCAGAGGAAGAGGAGCCCATACAAATCACAGGCACAGAGAGATTCCTCTTCAATTTGTTCAAAGGTACTGTAGTGTTGCCACTAGGCCCAATAAAATCAAAACAATATTGTTTTAGACACTGTATTGTTGCCTTGATTATTAATACTGTTACATGTTCTGTAACATTTTCAGTCGAAATATGATACAAAGCAATTTAGCTTAATTCTTTGAAATGTATGTCCTACAGAGAACAAAGAGGAGCTGCAGGCGCTTGCAAAATGCCCAGAGTTTGAAAATAACAGCCTGTCAAAACTGAGAATCAGCATTCTGCGTGAGTTTACCAGCAGAGAGAAAGCCAGAGGGATCATTTTCACCAAGACACGTCGCAGCGCCATCGCATTGAGTCAGTGGATTCAGGAAAACCCCAAGTTTGCGGAAGTTGAGGTGAAAGCCTCCCATGTCATTGGAGGAGGAGACCAGAGTGTTGTTAAACCAATGACCTCTGTGAGTGCACATCTACGTAAACTACAATGATTACACTTCATTTGAGCATCCTGTGTATTCCCCATGCTATTTACACAATACTTACTTGATTCAAAACTGCTTTAATTAGGCAGAGCAAAAGGATGTTTTGAACAAATTCCGGAATGGGGAAGTCAACTTGTTGATTGCTACCACAGTGGCGGAGGAAGGTTTGGACATACCAGAGTGCAATTTTGTTATCCGATATGGCCTTGTGACCAATGAGATCTCTATGATGCAGGTCAGTGATGCCCTTGGTCAAATGAGTGTCTATCTAATCTGGAACTGTGGTCTATGTTATACCATAATAACTGGAAATGTCTAATCATTAATATGATATTGTATTAAAACGTTACAGTATTGGCTTACCATTCACATTGTCATTAACCTTTGCAGGCCGAAGGCCGAGGGAGAGCTGCGGACAGCAGTTACACTCTGGTGCAGGTGAAAGGCTCTGGAGTGGCTGAAAAAGAGAGTGTCAATGAGTATCGCAAGGATATGATGACCAAAGCCATTACCAAAATCAAGAGCATGAATCAAGCAGAATATGACAAACGGGTATGTTCCCTTTATCATTTGCTATCATTTGAATCGTTTCAAATTATACTGACTGAGCAAAGAAAGGGACTAAACGGCCTTCACTTAAATGTTCTCGATGCCAGCTGGACTGAAACCCACATTGCCAAGATCATTTTCAATGCTTTTTTCTTCCATCAGATCATGGGGTTTCAGATTCAGGCTGTACTGGAGGAGAAACTGCGAATGACTAAGAAGAAGCAGCAAGGGATGAAGAAAGTGAGCCCGTCTGAAGTGAAGTTCAGCTGCAGAGGCTGCAACAAACATGTCTGCACCGGCGACGATATCCAAATCATCGAAGAGATGCACAGAGTCAACGTTTCAACAGAGTTTCGGTACGAGTTACAGTTCAGAGCTGACTTAAGTTATCTGGACCCTGTTGTGTATCTGTACTGGTGCATATACTGTATGTAACGAGAACCAGATGCTGAAATATACTCTGCATTGGTAGGGCATTCCTGTGGAATTAAATCAAGACAATAACAAGCCATTCTTTTACAGTGAACTCTTCATTCGAAGAGAAAACACTACGCTTCAAAAGAGGCTTCTGGACTACGAGACCAATGGCTTTATATCGTGCAAGGACTGTGGGCAGGTAAGTGGAGGTGTTTTCCTGGCTTTTCAGTTGTTAGGTAGAAAGACCTACATACTGCATCAGTCCGGTTCATCTGTCAACTCATGTCAGCCAACTTTATGTCTTATTTTGCAGAGATGGGGTTCAATGATGTTCTACCGTGGGATCGAGTGCCCCTGTCTCCACGTGAAAAACTTTGTGGTGATGTACAACGGAAAGAAGCATAGCAAATGCTCCACATGGAGTGAGCTTGCATACATCCAGCTTTCTGCCTTTGACTATATTGAACATGCCGGCCGAGTGGTGCAGAGCTCAGACGATGAAGAGACAGAGTGAATTAAACCAATGTAGTGTTACTAATAATCATGCGAACTTTTGATCTTAAGTGTGTGGCCTACACAATGTAACAATCACATTGTAAATGCAAAGCCTCCTTTGACTCCTATATTGTCATGATTATGATAAGCCATACTGAACTGGAGGTTTGAGGAGACCATGTAATATTAGACTATTATGTATTCCTGTCACTTTTCATCTTTTATTTTAGGCTTTATGATAAATCAGTTTTTTCAAGTGCATTAGCAATGTGCAGACATTTCTGTCAAAAACATTTGCAATAGTTGCCTTTTTGTTTGTCTAAGGACTCTCTTCCCAAATCTATAAACAGATGTTGTTCTGCACTGTGCGCTGTGTATCAAATGCAATACGTGATTCTGTACGCTAACTAACAATAATCATGAAATTGTACTTAAATCATGTATCACTGGTAAAAATGGAACTGGTTCAAAACGCATACAGAAATACATTTACCTCCCACAGCCCTGTGGTCTCATGAGACAGCTCCGAGCCTGTGGTAACTCGTCACCAGAGCACACCTGTCAGCATGCAAACAGACAGGTGCTGGTAATTTTCCATTAAATGCAACTGTTTGAGAATCAGTCTTAATTCGTTTTTCAAACAGAATAATTTGTTTCCACATACAAGGCATCTGTCTGATCGCGCTGCCTGATACATAAAGTAGTACAATCAGTGGTGGATGGGTTTCACTGTGAAAAAAGGTGGTAGGGGCTTGAGAATGGACTATTGTGCTGTTACAGTTTTCCCTGGCTTTAGATGCTGTTTCTTTTATTTGTGCATGTCAAATAATCCAGAATAAAAAATGCAGTTTCACACTCATAATACTGTCCCTATAGTGTATTCTTACGGTATGCAAGAGAGCTGTTTTTCATTTCTCACCTTGAGAAGATGAAGAAATGATGAATTTACCACGAAAACGATGACACACACACTTCCTGATTTCTCTGCACATTTTGTTGACTACAGGCTATGCAGTGCGGCCGGGGCGAAAGCCACTTCCTAAAGACTAGAGCAAGTTGAGCGCTCCTGCAAACTTATGTGGGCTGCGGACTCCGAGGAGGAAAAATCTCTGTCTGGCTTCGGGCTCCTGGCGAGTGCGTCTGGAAGTATATGGCGTGAGAAGCAACTTCAGCTGGACGGAGATCAGTTTGCTTCTGTTGCCAAACTGAGTCGCTTTCAAGTTCGTTAGTACAGGTTTCCTTACTATGAGCATGTAAATCAGTGTGTCCGAGAAGTCAATTTTTAACTTCACGTCTGCGACCTTTGGGGATTTTTTTTTTAAAGACTTGACAGCAGCACATCCACTCGCCGTTGGATGTCGAGCACTTCATCGACATCATGGTCAGTAGTCGATTTATATCCGTCCAATAGCTTCTTTTTCAGCAGTGAGAAATAACTTTTGAACTATAAAGGGGACAGAGATGTGAATGCGAGATGACTTACCTCGCAGTGTGTGTAAATGAGTGGGATGGATGCAGAAATATAGGCTACAAAAGCAGATGTCATATTGCACTACTGGTCTGTATTGTGTTATTTCAGAGGAAGTTTTTGCAACTTTTGTGTCACCCTCACCTTTCACAGGGCTGTGGGAAGGTGTTTTGGGCGGTGGTAGGGGCGGCTGTCGTCATCACGTTAATAACTGTCCCGGTAGCAGTTTATTTGAACAGTAAGTGTCGATATATAGTCCAGGCCTGGGCTACTGTAGACTACCAGGCTGTGTTTCTATTTTTATTCTCTGTGTGAATTTTATCTATTGGAATAGTGTGAAAATAATCAGCACACTGTGTGTAACATCTGTCATTAATGTATTGGGCTACAACTTAGATATTTTGCTTGGTGCCTGGTTAAGTTGGTTATTTTTTTGTGTTACATTAGGTTTACTGAGATACAAACTTTTTTTTGCTTGTACTTTTATTCTTAGTTATCTTTGCCATGTTTACCCGATGTGACAAGCCTAGTATAATGTGTAGAAATAGTGATGAGATGCTTTCTATTTCATTGACTAAACTGTGCGTGAGTGTTGTAATAGTAGCCTATATGAGCCATCCAGCAGTAGTAGACGCTATTATTGAAATGGCGCCACCATGCGATGTAAATGAGTAATGTCTCATAAGATTTAACATGAGTCAAAATGTTGATCTAATATTTAATGTAATAGGCGATAACCAAATAATTCAAGTTCTACGTATTTATATTTTCAGGAGCTGATGCAGGCGCCAAAAGACCTTTCAACCTCACAGATTATTTCAATGACACCATTAAGTGGAAATCATACAACTTGCGATGGATATCAGGTATCACTTTCAGTCAAACCAGTGTACAGTCTTTGTCTGTGATGTAGCAGCCTACTAGATGTTGTTTGAGCCTGATATTTTGCGTGCATTTCTCAAAAGGTTATTCCTTGTCTTTTTTACCTACAGATAAAGAATATCTGCATAAAACAAGCCAAGACAATGTACTCCTCTACAATGTTGAAACAAAGGAGGAGTCACTATATTTGAGCAACTCAACCTTTGTAATGTTTTTTTTTTTAGATAGCACACAATTTCAAAACAAATACAATTTCATCAGTGGAGGATATGCTCATATTTTGTGCTGATATGTACCTCTCA
>OMOV01013036.1:21634-42071 GCA_900312565.1 Beryx splendens
ATTTGTGCTGATATGTCCCCTGCAGGCCCAGGTGCAAGCCACAGATTATATACTTTCAGCTGATCATAAATATGTCTGCTTTGAAAGCAACTACACAAAGGTGAGGAATAAACCCCATGAACATTTTCCAGTTTGCTTTGCATGCATATTTTTACATTATTTAACTTTTTCCAGCGGTTGCAGTGTAAGTGTCATTTTAATTTTGAAGATACAACTTGACAAGAAAGGTCAAAAACTCCTAATCACTCACAGTTTTGTGCTGACAATCCAACAGCAATGGAGACATTCTTACACCGCCTCCTACTCCATCTACGACCTGGAAAATTCGTAAGTAGGCCTGTTTAGTTATAATGATATCTCTCTCTAATTAGCTGAAACTGTTATGCAGGATTTTACAAAGTCCAGATATTTATATACCATGTTTTTTACTGTGGTAAATATTGACTGTTTCAATAGTGATACAGTACATAATTCATCGTTATATGGACAGACAAGCACATCAAACTAATGTACAGTATATATCTTCACTGTTTTATTCCAGAGCATTTGTTACTCCTGTGAATCTTCCAGAAGTTGTGCAGTTCTTTTCCTGGGCGCCAACAGGGAACAAATATGTGAGTGTAGAACATTTTAAAATGCACCCTTGTCTGTCATTGTAATTGGTGGCTGAACCTTTAATATAACAGGATATTTGTCACATCAACATGCGTAAGTATTATAGTGTGATAGGTAAATAAAGTAACTTGGGGATGGTGGCATTTGGTTGGATTTGTAGTGTATTTGTAATAATAAAAATCATTAAAAATATAACTCTGCCCATAACTAGACTCTCTTTCCTAGGCTTACATCACAAATTTCAACATTTATTTGAAATCCAATGTCACTGCTGAAGCCGTACAAGTGACACACAATGGGAAAAAGAATGAGATCCTTAATGGTGTTCCTGACTGGGTGTATGAGGGTAAGTAACACTGTAATGTTTTAATGGTGTGTGTGTGTGCGTGCATGCATGCGTGCGTGTGTGTTGGTGTGTTGTGTGTGTGTGTGTGTGAGTAAGAAGGTAACTGAAGATTTGTTTTCCTACCCCATTTCAGAGGAGGTGTTCTCATCCGATGAGGCAATGTGGTGGTCGTCAAATGGAACATTCTTGGCTTATGCCGAGGTTAATGATACAGAAGTTAACAAAGTGGAGTTCACCTTGTATGGATCTGAGCAATACCCCAAAACAGTGGCTCTTCCATACCCAAAGGTGGGATGCTTCATTACGTGCCTTTCTCAAGCATAGAATCTAGTATAAGAGTAATAGATATTTGTGAAATGAAACACAAAATGCACTCCTATGATATACACTGAATTATGAGTAGAAATCACGTAGAATATTGTACACTGTTTATACTCTCTCTGTGTTTCCTATTGCTTCTTTCTTATTCAGCATTAAATTGGGTTCATCATAGAATACGTTCTCTTGAGAAGATTATGTTTTTATTGTGTTTGATCTAGGCTGGGTCAGCAATTCCCAAGGTGAAACTCTATGTTGTGGATACAACAAATCCATCACGCCGCACACAGGTGGTCGCCCCCAGCTCCATCGCTTCTGGGTCTGTATATTCTTTGGCTTACGTCATCACCTGAAAACATGCTACAGCCAAAGCAGACGCAAACAACTGTCATGGTCGGCCATATGTGAAAAACTTGTCACTCTCTATTGTTTTTACTCAGCGATCACTTCTTGAGCTCGGTGACCTGGGTTACGGATGAGCGCGTCGCTGTGCAGTGGCTCACGAGGAAACAGAATCATGTGCTTGCACAGATCTATGACTTCGATGGAAGCAGCTGGAAAGAAAAGCAGGTAGCTGTCACTTCTCTGGTTACCTCTCCCGCTCGGAAATCGTGATTGGAATCAAATTGTATGAACTTGAGGATTATGAACAATGCAGTGACAAAATGTACATGAGTAAATAGTTAATGGCAATGACTGTCTCTACTCTTTATAGAAATTTGAGCAAACAAGCAAGACAGGCTGGGTCGGCCATGTAAGTTCTACTACAGTAAGACCATCATCAACATGATTAACTGTTGCTCATTAGATTCAATTTCTAACTATAACATATTCATATTTTTTCAGTACGCTCCCTTACCCCTGTTCTTTGCTGAGGATAACATCAGCTTCTACAAAGTGATGAGTGACACTTATGGCTACAAACATATTCATTATGTGAAAGATGTAAGTATCTTCAAGCATCTTTATGTAAAATATAAAATCTGTGTTTATAAGTCAAATATGTGCTGTACTCACAGCGGGTCTTTTCTTAAGGGCAAGGCAACGCCTATCACCTCAGGCAAGTGGGAAGTGATCTACATATCCAAATTAACACAAGATTCCCTGTAAGTAATGACTCAGTGCATCTCTGAGAGAATTGCTTGTTACGTGCCATATCCCTTAAAGAATATCCAGAGAAAAAATCTATATCAAGTAAAGCTCTCGTAATTAATTTTCCACAGATATTATGTAAGTAATGAGCACCAAGGAAGACCCGGACAGAGAAATCTTTACAAGTAAGGAGGGCTTCTTTTCTGTTTGATGTCTCAACAGGAGCAGAGAACTAAAATATGCAATACGCCGTCACCGGCATGGAGAGGTAAATATTTTTGTCGAAATGATGTAAACTGACATGACCTGCTGGTTGTTTGTTCATCAGGATTATGATTGGAAACAGCTCCTCTGCCCCCCAGTGCCTCACCTGTGGCCAGTATGAGGACAGGTGTCAGTACAACGCGGCTTACTTCAGCTACGATGCCTCCTACTACCGGATGGGCTGCTATGGTCAGTTACTCCTCCACCACACCACATTTCCTCTTGAGCAATAACTCATCCATGGCCAATGTATAGGGTTTCTGTGGTGGGGAGGGTGTGTGAGCGATAAATCCTGTGTCCAAACAGATTGCATTTTTCTATTTTTGTTTTTACCAGGACCTGGAATGCCCCTCTTTACACTCAGGGACAACAGGGGCTCAGGTGCAGGTACGCTTAAGTTTCATATACTAACTGTACTATGCTCTTACGTCATCTTACAAAGTGCTCAATCAATTCAATAATACATTGTATGCAATTAACAAATATTAACATCTGACTTTGCAATACAGATAGGCACCAATGCAGAAGGATTACTTTCATAAAACAATGCAGTCTATTGAAATCACTGTGACTGTCATCTGTTCCACTTGGTTGATTGTTATCATTAATATTGCTCTTCCAACTAGATTAGATCCTGTTCCCTTAGCGTATCTCAAAAACCTGAATGGCTGCACTCGTCAAAGTGCTTAGTGCTTTCCACACAAATCCAACACCAAATGTCCACTGGTGATGATTAAGCTTATTAAGAAAATTATTTACCAAAAAAATGTACCAGAAGAGTGTATTCTTTTAGGTTTTTGATTTAAAAGCTGAAATATTTTAATATTAAGTTTCTTATTTATATTATATATTTCTATATATTTCTGTGCACATCATTATTTTTCAGTATCACCATATTTGCTACACTATTATCTTTTTCAGAGCTGAGCGTTCTTGAAGACAACAAGCAGCTTGAAAATATTCTAAAGCAATTCCATATGCCAACCATGAAGCGTGGCACCATAAAGGTCGCAGGTTTTGGTGAGGAAATAACTGTTTAAAATTAGATGGGGTTTTTTTTCATTTAAAATAGCCATTTGTGTGTTTTTAAGCATTTCATAACTTATATTTTTGCCAACAGATCTTTGGTATCAAATGATGTTACCACCAAATTTCGACAAATCTAAGAAATATTCTCTCCTTATTGATGTGTAAGTAGACAACAGAGCATAATGCAATTCAGTGGAGCTGCGGCGATGCACAGCTGCTGATATACTGCCGTCCTGTGTAGGTATGCTGGACCCTGCAGTCAGCAGACAGACTATCGTTTCCGGCTGAACTGGGGAACATACCTTTCCAGCACACACAACATCATTTTCGCCAGTTTTGACGGAAGGGGAAGCGGTTACCAAGGTGACAAAATAATGCACGCAATCTACAAGCGCCTTGGCACATATGAAGTGGAAGATCAAATAACAGCTGTGAGGTAAAGTGCACTTGAACTCAACGTCAATCACCTGTGTGTCATCAGACGTGTAAGATTTAATACAATGTGCAGGCTGCATCCTGTGATAATACAACTTGATGTCATATTGGTGTCAAATAACTCATAATTAAGGTAAATGTAATTTTATCTTTAAAATATGTTTCCAATGTTTTCATAGGAAATTAAAAGATTTTTTTTCTGTTGCTAGGAAATTCATCGAGATGGGTTTTATAGACGAAGAGAGAATCGCTATATGGGGCTGGGTAAGTTTGATTTCATCTTATATTATTACTCTGTATTTCTCAAACACTACCAGGAAAAAGTTTGGACACAAGCATTTTTCTTTATTATTTTTCACATTTTAGAATAATAGTAAAGACATCAAAGCTATGAAATTACACAAAATGGAATTATGCAGTGACCAAAAAAGTGTTAAACAAAACTATCTTATATTTTAGATTCTTTAAAGTAGCCACCATTTGCCTTGATGGAAAGGCAAAGGCTTTGGAAACAAATTCATACAGAGGCATCAACTTCACTATTTATATTTATCCCAAAAAAAACTAATTTCAAGCATTAAGCATAAGCCTTTAGATCAAAATGGCTTTAAATTCATGAAAAACATAGTACATTCAATCAGGTGTGTCCAAACCTTTGAGTGATAGTATGCTTTTCTTTTTAGCAGATATTATTTTTGTGTTCACTAAAACTCTTAATTATGACTTCCAGTCATATGGCGGTTATGTCGCCTCAATGGCCTTGGGTGCTGGAACCGGACTCTTCAAGTGTGGGATAGCAGTTGCTCCTGTATCCAAGTGGGAATATTATGGTAGGTGCACATGCATGCCACGTCTTTCTATATTCTCATACAGTGCTGTCAGCTGCAAATACTTAAGAACACTGTATTTCTCACTTGGAGTTTCCACTTGCTGAATAATTGTGTCATTTTACTGTTTGTGTTTTAATGACGTTGGGTTTTGTTGTGCAGATGCAGTGTACACTGAACGCTACATGAGCAAGCCCACAGAGAATTCTGACTCATATAAGGTAAACATGAAGAAACACTTGGTTCCAACACAAAGAAGATACTGCAAAAATAAATCAGACAGCTCTATTAAAGCAGCTTTTTCAAACTACTCTGCATTTATGGATTCAAATTTGTTATAACAGTGAGAATGTTCTTTCATTCAATAGAATTCCACGGTGACAGCCAGAGCAAAAAACTTCAAATCAGTAAAGTATCTGTTGGTTCATGGCACAGCTGATGGTATGTTGAGTAATTTCATCCAAATATTCTTCTTCTCAGTCTTTGATATGAATTGAACATGTGGTAGTCCTGATCAAAATGGCGGGCAACACAGTCAAGCCCTGTGCAAACGAACTCTGTTGGCTTCATGGAAACCTTTGACAGATATGTAAGCGTTGATGTTCAATCAGGTAGTAAAAACACGTTTTCTTTCCTGTAGACAATGTTCATTTCCAGCAAGCAGCACAAATTTCCAAAGCTCTGGTTGACCAGCAAGTGGACTTCGAGGCGATGGTAAATATTGGTTCAGGGAAGAGGACTAATATTGGCCTTGATGGGGTTGATTGAATGAGGGGTGCAAAGAGATCCTGTTAGAAAGCACCTTGTAGTCTCACTGTGTCTGTTCTTAATCTAAAATATGCATAATATGGTAATTTTATGCTAACCTTTCACTGGTCATCTTACCAGATAGGCTATACTTTTTGCTCTTCCGCATTACAAACCATAAAGATACCATGACAGGGAAAGGATGGCAGAGTGTGGACACTGATCTGATTTATTGGGTTCATTTCAGTGGTACGCCGACAAGGACCACGGTCTCGGAGGATCAGCCTTCCGACATGTTTACACCCACATGAGTCGCTTCCTGCAGAAATGTCTCGTCAAACCCGAATAGATGTGAAGAATATGACAGCATTTATACTGTATACTGCCGCTATACTGTACAAGCTTTTTTTAATGTCATGTCCTTCTCATCTCGTTGATATTCTGCAGTGTAGGACTCTGTCAGGCTGAAGTCTGTACATTTTGTGGATCGCTCGTACAAAAGTGAGCATTTGTATTTTATGTGGAACAATGGAACTTTTGATCAAATATGTGACATTTAAAACCTAGTAAAAGCCATTGCATGCATGTGCGCTGGAAAACATTTTATGTGAATATGATCTGTGTGAACAATAGATACATTGTATTGCACTGAACTGGATGTGAAATGTTATAATTCGTAGTGCAAACATGGTATAATGAAATTAAAATATACATTGTTTTGAAATGTTTACAAATACTTTTTATTGTCATTATGTGTTACTTTTTTATACTTTATTGTGCCGTCACATTGTATTACTAATCAAATAAATGTGATCTTTTTGTGCAAATGCGTTTCCATATCTGCTTTCTGTATAACACACATTACAATCAAATAATAGACATAGAGTAGTATTGATTAGGCTTCATGGCATGTTCCCTTTAAACATCTGTGAAACATTCACATTCCAATGTTTTGTAGTAGTTGAATCATAAGAACGGTAGGAGTGACAGTCTCATAATAAACCTTGCTCACACTGAGCGGAGAGTAATCCCTGACTAAAAGTCACTTTCATCACCTTTTTGAGAAAGTACTGTGAGAAAGTAATTATGGTGTGAGAAAGTACTTACGCTCTGTTTTAGTTATAGGTTGATTCATAATTTACATGGTCGTAAAGTTCACTGTCAAGTGGTGCATACAAATACAAGCACATTGGTCAGAAGTGTAGTGAATATCGTCCTTTCATGGATTGTATCGGCATGTGAAGAGATGGCCTTTAAATTAGATTAATTACACAGTAATGACTGAAAATAACTTAGCAATATCCAAGTAAAATAGATGTAATAACTAGTTACAGTCAAAAAAAATGTCCTGTAACTACTGTGTAATATACAAATAAAAAAGGTGCTTTTACCAGTAATTGTATTAGATAAGTGCCACTACTACACTGTTGAAACATACTGCAAGCAAAGGATAAACTAGTTCAAAAAGCAAGAATCACACTGTCTCCATTGATTTATCGTCCACAGAGAGGAGGGACATTCATCTGTAGTGACCACACCTGTAATGTTTTTTCTTTAGGTTTTCATTTGCTTATAATCTAGCATATATACAATAACACATTATATATTTTAGAAAAGACATACCAGTACTGACTATGTACAATATTCCCATATAGGTATATAAATGCACTCATACTAAATCTACACAAATAACAAGAGAAAACAACAGAAACCTCAGAACAGGCCTAGCCCGGTAAAAAGCACCTTTTTTACTTTTATGTTTCTCAGTAATTACCAGTCATTCTAATGCTATAACTAGTCATTACATCTATTTTACTTGGATATTATTTAGTTATTTCCAGTCGTTACTATGTAAATAATGGCCTGTAATTTAAAAGGTTACCCTACTGTCCACAACTACTCCACATGGGCAGTTTAAAATGAAAAGAGATGTAACTATCCAAAATGAATACACACTGACAGACACAGACACTGAGAGTCTGTCAATCTGAACACAGATGGGAGCGAGTATTCGAATGTGTTTGTCAGGGTCGAGGTCATGTTTGTTTTTGACACCTAAAGTAACAGCTTTTACCGCTCATACGTATATTCTTTTTTCTTTTTTTTCAAAGTCAAATACAGTCAGTGGACTGAGACGGAAGCTGACTAATGGATTGAGAGTAACAGAGGACATGCAGAGGTTTCTGGGAGGGGGGTGCCATCTGGGAGACTGCCACCCAGCTCAACTATATAAGACTCAGCAGACCAAGAAGGGACTATGAAACCGCTCCAGAAAGCCAGGGAGGAGACGCACAGCAAGAAAATCCTCGCACTTTACCATCCCTCTCCCAGACGCTCGCCAGAAAGGAGCACAGGTGAGAATCTTCAATCCATCTTCCTTACAAACATCCACAGCTTCTGGTTAAGATTTCATTCACCTTACTGAAACTGTAACTTTCCCTCTCACTTTGTTCATTTTTCAGAAGCTCAAACAATGAAAAGCGCCCACTCTTTGGCTGGACTCCTGCTCCTGATCATCATTCAAAGCAGCTGGCAGGTTCCTGACCAGGACACAGAGGGAAACCCTACGTAAGATCTCCTTTTCATGTCATTCACATGGAGCCTTCTCATCTCTGTGTTAACAGCATCTTCTGAACGTTCAATTGTGTGTCTTTGTGTAGCCTATTGACAGAAAACTCCATGTTCAACGAACCCAGTGAGCTCCCAAACATGAAGAGACATTCAGAGGGAACGTTCTCCAATGACTACAGTAAATACCTGGAGACGAGGAGAGCACAGGACTTTGTCCAGTGGCTAAAGAACTCAAAAAGAAACGGGTGAGTGTGACTTTCTCTGACTGAATCTCTTGAATTTATTAGAATATTAATTATTTCTAATATGACTCAACTCTGTAATATAGTGAAAGGATTGCTTGTGTCATGAAACAACCATGAAAATGCTTTTTTGCTATAACATGCAGAAACTGTTTTGGATCATCAGAACCATCATTCTGACTGCTGTATATCAGAATAATGTGGATTTTAGTCTTACTTTACCTTGCCAGAGGAAATGTATATTTGTAAAGTTATCTATACCTCTGAAGATCATTGCTCCCTGTTCAAGTTTTTTTTACTCATATCATCTAAATGTGTCTGACTTTACAGCAGTCCCATTAGACGCCATGCGGACGGCACCTACACCAGTGATGTGAGCTCCTACCTGCAGGACCAGGCAGCCAAGGAGTTTGTGTACTGGCTGAAGACTGGCCGAGGCAGAAGAGAGTAGACTCAACCTGAGGGCGCCACCATCTCTTGACACTCCCAGAATAAAGCAACAAGTCATCAGATTTCACACTGACTCTGTGCCATTATATGTTTTACAACCTGTACTACCCTTTTCCTTGGTCATGCTATTAAATTCCCCTCATACAAAGCTCTTTGTTGGTCCTCAATGGTTGAAGGAAGCACTGTTGTCAGCTATGTTTGAAATGTGTATCACCTATTATCAAGCATTCAGGATGGTGTTATGATTCCATTTTTTTAACATTTCACATCTTGGCATTTTCATCTTCCTTCTCACATTAATATGTAACTATCACCATATTGATTTGTATCTGAATTGCAACTTGGAAAATCACTTCTGTAGATAGTCTCAATATCTTTCTTATTATTCATATAAAGTCAGATTTAGTTTTCAATAAAGAAATGTGTACAATCTATGAGTTCCCTCTTAAAAAGCTTTAAATATTGGTTTACATGCGAACATTGGCAATGAAGCATCAGCTCTATCATAGAATATATGAATTGAGGTTGATCCACAGGATGCACCAGTTAATATCCACTCCAATTGTATTACATACAGTTGGAGATCAAATATAACAGCTAGAGAGAGAGCACGGTCATTTTCATTTAAAACAATATCAGTTTCAAAATGAAAAAAAACGTCTCATCATTAAAGTTGATTGTCGTTATCTGATACTGATCTTATAATCAGTGTCTGAGCTGAGGGACTGAGCTGAGAAACACAATCCTAATTGTGTGCCACTGGTTTGTTTTATCTGTCATATGTATTATGCCTTGTCGGACTCCCTCTGTTCATAGAGGCGGAGCAGAAATCAATAAACATGTCTCTCCACGGGAAAGTACTCGTTGGGATTTCTATCAGGTAACTGAATGGTGCGTCTCACCTGTCAGCTGTACACTGGAAAAAGATTTCCCAATGAAGCACTGACAGCACGCCGAGGAGCGTTACGCTAAATGAAAGAAGGGAGAAGTCATGTCAATCAACACAGACCGGTTGGGTTTAGTGATTGGGTCAACACTGTGCAGTTCTCCCTGGCATGGAGACAAAACAATAATTCACATGAGCCAGCCACTTGACATGCTTTGGGATTTGCTAGCTCTCTTAGCTGTCATTCATAGCGCATCAAACCATCTGCTGATTACAAAAACCTCTGCCCACTCAAATCTATTTATAGGCCAAATCTCTGAGGGTCATATGTTGGGCATTTATCCTGAGCAAGTCTAGTGTCTAGGTTGATATTAAATGTATCCATCATGGTACGCCATAATACCTCAGTGCAGTTTGTGTTCACGCATCTGTGTACCTTTCTAATCATTCGAAAGCCCCACTGAAATGTGTTCAGATAATCCAGAATGAGTTGTGTGGCTACTTTGAAAGGATTTTTGGTTAAGCCAAAAAAAAAACAAAAAAAAACATCTTTCCCTTTGAGCAGTTGCTGTGCATGCGCTGTTACGATCATGTGTATGTATGATCCAACAAGGGAAACAGGAGCGCTTGTAGAAATTTATTAAGGTAAATTCACATTAACAAGGTATACATACAGTACATAATCTTTAAAAGGAGGTCTGAAACCCCTCCCCCGCCTTCTTTTAAACCCCCACTAAACATCCATTGCACATCTCAAAGATCAGTAACAACAACAGAAATACAGAATGTTCATTTTGGTCAAATGTCTTTAGCATGGAACTTCTTAAACGTTTACGACTCACTAAACTTCGTACCGACATTGAAAGAGACCATAAAAATCCTAATTTAACGTTACAAGCAATACAATGACATCAAGCAGCAAAAGTACCTCTTAAGCTCCCAGGCATCCTGTAGCAAATAAAATCTGAGGAACATTTTTATTGATTTTATTCTACAACATAGCTAAATAATTTCTCATATAAACATACTATTGACATTCTAGTAAAAAGTGCTATTGCATTTGGTTCTTAAGTGACGCGTATTGCCCTTTAGTAAACACTTTCAAGTATTCATTTCTGCTTCATCTTAGGTTTGTCAGACACAATCATTGAGCATTTTGTCAGTCATTTTTCATACTATGAGAATTTCTACACATTTTAAATCTGGCTTTTCAGCAATACAATTTTTTGCCTGTCCAATTTCTACTGTTTTGGTCAAGAATGAACTAAAGCTTTTATTATATTTACTTGATGCTCATATTTAATTTCAAACTACATTCACAGTTTATAGATTACTGAAAATTGAGAAAAGCATTAAATATGGTGACATACACTGAATACCTGAATGATAATCGCAAACATGAAGAGCTTTCTAATGAGCTAGCAGCTTCATTGGCATGACTTCTTTGCTGACTCCTATGAGCTCATCAATACTCTTGTCATTACCAGCAATACTGACCAACCTTAGTATTGATACATTGTATAAATAGATAATGAATGCAAATAGATATTGATATAATGATTTGTCAAAATACAAAATATACAAAATACATACAAATTCAAAAACAAAAATACTTTTAAAATAGTTTCTTTGCCTGACTGACAGTAAATCCTTTGACATTCTTGTAGGTCACATTCAGCAAAACGATGCTTAGCTAGATTTTGCAATTACAATTTAACGATAACAACACAATAACTTTAAAAAGTACCATAGGTTTCATTGGTTCATGAAGAGGCAGAATATTTCAGACACATCAAATAAATATGGTTATTCACTTATGCACATACAGATTTACAAGACTAAACTTGAGGGGTTGATAAATTGCGGCACGCAATATTAGTTTGTTTACGAACACAATGACAATGACAAAGACTCACTACCCTGTCCACACTGTCCTCCATCTCATTCTCCTTCTGCTTCTCATCCTGCACTTCAGTGCTGTGGGAAAAACTGTGGATACGACAGCCAATTGTCAGTATCAAGACAGAATGGATAGATGTAAATAATGTCGATTTACATACTGTGCGTGTGATACAACTGTCTGTCAAGTAGCCCTGCTCACACATCATGAAAACAAATATGTTCATCACTTTTCCAGGGTGGGAATCCTGCAGCATTTCATTTGCTGACAGCTAAGTGGTGTTCCTGGTGATGATGGGTCAAGATCTCACTCAAATGCAGATCTATTGTGCAAGGGAGATGTTTTACCGACATTTTATTTAGTAGGATAGGCCCCTTGAGATGTCGCAATTAGTTTTCGAGGGGGTCCTCCAATACACAAGAGTTGCACATTATTGTATAGTCAATAATTCAGGTGGTTCATAGTCCCAAAAAAAAACATGTTGATGGAATATGTTCAGATGCTGCATGCTGTTCTAGTCTTCAACATAAAAATACCCTTTATCACCCCAAGTGACAGTCTGTGGACATGCACATGTAGGCTATTTAAAGCTAAACTCCACAAACTATGTTTATGGCAGATGGGATCTGTTCATGTCGAGAAGGATGAACCAAATGCTGAGAAGTAGTTATGCCATGAGGGAACTTTTCACCAGATTCAATAGAAAGAGATGGACAGTATCTGGATCGAATGGATTTGAAATATGTAAGGAAGAAAATGTAAGAACTGTAAGAAAATGTTTAAGTGAAAGGATGCTGTATTTGTAATTTGTAAGATGATGAATTTTAATGTATTTCTTCCCATCTCTGTCAATAGAACAAAAGCCAATAGCTATAAGTGGGTATATTTTCAACAAAGTGGATGTGACTGTGAATAAAGTCTTACCATAATGTTTGTAGGACTTGTTTCTTTCTGAAGTTGTCTTAGCCGTCGGCATTCCAAGTATTCCCAAAAGAACCTTTGGACATTTCATCTGTGATGTTGATGATGGGCGTTACTCCTCTGTGAAAAGAGACGAGAGGCAACAAGTCACACTTCCATCCTAATGTGACAAATGAGTATAGACACGAAACGTCATTTACACCAAGAGCATGTCACTTGTAAAATTTCACAAGTATAACACATGTTAACTTACTTGTACCCTTCTAATGGCACTTGCACTGCTCCCTCATCGTCTGCCAGCATACTCTGCTCCTCCTCCTGATGATTGAACGATAGACTGTTTAATTGCATGAGAAAAATTAAACTTGAGATGCATTGTGCAGATTGACAAGAAAAACAAGGCAACAGCCTGCATCTCACTACTGCTTTAGTTTTTCTAGAGTTGAAATTAACTTGACATGAGAGACATGTACCTCTTCATCGGTATCCACAAGTTTTTTCTCATTATGTTATTAACTTGATTTGAGAGAAGTATACCTCTTCAACAGAATCCTCCAGTTTCTTCTTCTTGCTTTCTGGCATGAGGTCATCCAGCCAGCTCATCTCTCTCTTGCTGAACATACAGTCCATTAACTTCCTGATAAACACCAGAGCCAACACCTGCAGGATTGACACACTGCATTTGATTCTGCACCATATTCACAACATGCTTTATACTAATAGAAACACACATTATAACAGTGTGACTTCAACCTGCTCTCAACACTTCAGTATCAAGCTAGTGGTATCAACAACACTGGATTAATGGAATGGCTGGCCTTGCTTACATTTGTACAATTGTACCAATAGCTGAGCATGGTGTATGACTACCCACTCCTGCAACCATAGCTATGACATCAAATGATATATAGCTCCAGTCTTAGTCATAGGATAGATTTCCATATTTTTGACACCAACTGACATCCTTTCTTTTCAAACAGAGCCAGTGGCAGCTCCTTTTGGCTGCTCCTGAAGATCATTGAAAATATGAATGGTAGAAATAGGTCTGTAATCTTCTCCAATCAAGGTTATGCAAGTTTTGGTGAGGTCAAGTAAAAAAGATAAAACATAATATGAACATTACCTTATTTTTTATTATTTTTTGGATTGATTTGACATGTCAGTCTTTGAAAGTTAGGGGGAAGTTAGGTTCTAGCCTATGGTCACTACCTAATGTGTGTTGACATTTATAATGAAAGCTATCTGCTTTTTGGAAAAATATGGTGTGACCAAAATAAGAATTAATGGCTGAGTCCAGGACTAAAAATGTTTTTGAAGTGGTGTTTTCACTGAAGACACTTTCAGGCAGGATTAAGCTTAATCTGTGTCTTAATCTCATGAAAATGTCCCAACAAGGCCCCAAATGGTGGCGATGGCACGACATGGCTGTTACGCACCATCATGGGAAAGACAATGGCAGCCTTGGAGGTCTTGATGACCCACAGCATGATCAAACAGCTGAGCTGGATGATGGTGAAGAGGTGGACCTTCCGCAGGGGCACGTGACGCAGGTAGATGAAGTCTGGCTGGTGCTTGCTTGGCATACCAAACAGCTTCAGACGGTCAAAGAACTGGAGAGGACAAACAATAAACTCTTCTTACAGTTTTGTTCCAAAATGAGATTTCCACTATTTGAGGAAAGACACACCTACTCTTACAAAATGATTAATAGCACAAAATTAAAGTAAGCTATTGGAAGAATGCTAGGTGTGGTAGAAAAATCAACACATGCCTACCAGGATGTTATGTTGTGTCTATGCTGACTCTAAGTCAAGACATACAGTAATATGGGAGTTTATCTTGTTGTCTGCACTTCCCATGTCCTTGCAAGACACATAAATGCCTTGTTCAGTGAATGCCTCTCTGAAGAAGTGTATGCAGCCTATGCTGTGTACATCTCTTCCTCTTGCAAGAATCTCCTTTAATAAATATATACTCAAATAAGACGAACCTCTGACTCCATCAGCTTTTATTTAACACTAGGTAAGGTTGACAAAATTATAACACTTCCAATAGACTGGATCACCTATAATTTATATTATGATGAGTGATCCCCAAAATGTATAACATGTACCTTAAATAGCATATTTCAAAAACAAAGATACAAAGTGCTTCACAGTTGGGAATAGGATGCTGAAATAACATGATCAGATTTACTGTAAGGCAAGGGACACACTAGAAGATTACCGAGCTGATTAAAACCATATTTGGCCACCTCAATAATCGGGAGAGGAACCCCTGATCTGAGGCTTGGTCAGGACCGATGGTCCACGCGGATTATCTGGTAAAGGGAGGAGTTTACAGATTCACCGATCGACTCGCAGTATGATCTGAGCCGCTCCCATCATATGAAACAAGTCCAGACACGCCTGATGTCTGGACGGGTCCTGAAGTGTGTGGGGATCACACATTCGAATGGAGATTGCTAATAGCCAAGAGCCAAGTTTACAGTGAGGTGAGGCAGAGGAGTTATATTAAAAAGTTGTATTAATAACAATAATCAATGATAATAACGTGGGGATCAGAATTTGAGAACTCGTGTCTTACAATGAATGCGAGTAATAAGTCTAACTACCATTTCCCTTTTTCTGATGAAGCCCTTCTCACGTTCAGCTCTTGCTGAGAAGTGTACAGCCCACACGCTGACTGGGTCTCTCTAGCCATGGCTTTGCCTACATTCTCTTTTTGTGTTTTATCTCTGTTTTTTGCAGTGCATATTAAGGCACATTGCAATATCTTGTGTGTTTATAGGTTATTGATTCACACTGGGTAACCCAAATTCCCATGAAATTAGAGGCTTGACATCAGTGTCAACAGGATATTCTCAGTTATACCTTTAAGTGTGTGATACCCTAATACTCTAATTGTCTAGTGTGACAATATTAAAGACTGAGAGACAAAACAATCTCTGAAATCAGTTGTTTTGTGTTTGATGCAATGTGTTTTCAAAAAGTCTTCAAGTGTGTCCCCAGCTTGAGACAGAAAGACTGAAAGACTGACAACTGCAGAACATAATCATATCAAAGGTTACATGAGACCAGTGCATACTCTCATACAGTGAATGTAATGTCAGCAAAAGAAAGTGCGTGAAAAACAAAGACACTGAATCAGAGTTTACCTGTATGCCTCTGAGAGAAGATGCTCCCATGTAAAGGAATACTCCATACAGCACAGGCATAGGAATGAACTAAAGGACAATAGAAACACGGTTCAGCAACACTTAACATTTTTGGAGACCAAAACATTTGCAATATAAGACTACAAATAACCTACTGTATTCAAAACTCAACCTAAGAACAGATTGAGAAATGTACAATATGTTAGGATACTGTAATTGCAGAGGGACACTGAATGTTGCACACACTGTTTATAATATTGACTTAAAATATGGGAGGGAGAGTAAGCTGCACGAAGATCAAAACGGACAAATGAGCAAACAGACCTTAAGTACAGACGTCATGAAGACAGAGCAGCCCATGAGGACGAAGATCATGAGGCCAGTAACGCGCTGCTCTCTGATGCCAAGGAACTTGGGCTGCTCCCCGGGAGCTGAGCACTCTGACTCCAGCTTCAGGCTGTTGACGTGGGAGATGGAGAGGACAGTGGCTGCTACGAACCAGGGCAGGCCCATCAGAGAGCACACACCAAGCATCAATGCCACTATGAACAGATCCAGGTGGTACCCACAGCCTTTCTGAAGGGGGAGACGTCAGTGAAATCCAAAGCTGAATCATTTTGATCATGACTTGAAATCAAGATGCTTCCATGATGCAGTATAAGCCATCTAATAATGGAGTCAGACCCAACCTGTTCCAACCTCAGCCTGGAAAGTACCTTGAGTTTGTGCTCCTTCCTGTTGATGATGACAGCAGTGATCTGCTGGTCCATGAAGATGAGGATGGTGCAAAGCAGAGCTGGGACGACCGATATGACTGCTGTCCACCAGGGGTTAGGGCCCAACGGGCTGATGAGCCAGCCACGATCATCTCTGGTTGGCTGTTAAAGAGATGATTGTTGCTGCTTGTTCAGAATTTGTTGAAAAGTTTGTTGAAAAATGTTGAATACATTATTTTGCAAGCTGTTGATAATCTGTTGAATAATTTAATTTGCAGCCTAACTCACCTTAAACACACTGGGAACATTTAGTTTTGGAGATGGGACCCCTAAGGCATAGTCTATTGCGACCATGGTAAAGATGGTGATGAAAACGGCAAAGTCACTGATGATGGACCGCACCTGAGAGAGAGGAAGACTTGTAAACATGATTCCAAATGACCTTGAATCATTCAGTTTTATTAAAATAATTATCCAGTGTAAACACACAAAAACAAAGGTTATTAGAAAAATGAGTTGAGGTTCTCCAAATTTCCCCCCCTACAATCACACAGTACCTACATATGACCACTAGAGTGCCCCACTGCACTATGCTATACAACCAAAGCCCCGTTTAACAGAGACAGCAGCTAGTTATGATGCATGATGTGTAATACCTTTGTAGGAAAGTAATTGCTGAACTTGAACTCCTTGAGGAACGCAGACATGAAGACAGTTGAGAAGAAGAGAATGACACACCAGAAGAGAACATCAGGAACGTAGGGTCCATGAGGGCCGCAGGCGCTGCCCACAAACTCCCCTCGCTTCTCAACGCAGTCCTGCAGCAACAGGTAGAGGGCAGAACTAAGTCTACCAAACTCATCATGGGATTAGCATTACACCGGTGCCAACAGACTCTAGGGTGTCACAGACAGGGTTTAAGAGCATCCCTGTCCACAAAAACTTAACAGAGTGCAAAAAATGTGCTTTTATGGTGATTTGGCATGAGTAATCCAATGTAATCCAGCCCATGTCCTTAATCTCCTCCCTTGGGCCTAATCCATCTGGGAGAGCATGCCACTTTAAGGGGAACAACCTAAATATGTTATTTTCAGTCTGCCTGCCTTTGTCTAACCAATTTCCGCTGTTATGCTGCACAGAAAACCTTCATGACTGATAGATGGGAGGGTTTTTTTTTGGTACCTTGACCTCCAGTGCCTCCCAGTAGATCTCTGAGGCAGTAATGTTGTTGATCTCCCAATACCTCCGGGTGCCATTGGAGGGGTCAGAAGGCTCAACACACGAACATCTGTGGGAGCACATGAACATCTGGGCTACTAAATAATCCCTCATCTGTCAGGGATTTACCTCCAAGAAATGTACTTAGTAATTATTCATTTTATTCATTATTTCATAGTTACCTTACCAAAAAAAACCTAGCTGGGCAAACGCATCTCTAAGTTGTCATAATTAGTGTGTGAGGATAAGTGTCCACATACGAGTACAGGGAGAGCTTCTCCAGGTTGTTGTTCTTGTTGAAGGGATAGTGGTGCCCCAAGTGCAAGAGCTTCTCCAAGGCCTCGTAGATGAAGATGATGCAGATGAGTGAAGCGAAGGCCTCCTCTGTAAAACGTGTGATATAACAAACCAGGGAACTAGCATCTGTGGCCACCAGTGCAATGCAAAGGAATGCTGTCCACAACCCAATACAGGTTCTCAGCGAGAGATAGGACAGGCCATACTCCCTATGTGGAGGCAGAAGAGCAAAAACATAGCCATATTCAATATTAAAGCACATCATGTGTGGATTATTTACAATTTGTAATGCTGTGGATTGGAAGAAGTCATTATCACAATGAAATATAATGGTCTTTTTTCTGTCCATATAATCAGAACATTAAATGGTCTATAGGAAGCCGGATGTTGGAGAGATGATACACACATTTCCACAGAACTTCTCCCACAGCCCAAGCCGATAAGCATCAGACAACGTAATCACAATGGCAAATACAGATGAAACGCACTGTATGCCCTTAGCAGTCTGGGCTACATGCCATAGGTTTTAATGAGCTGTACGCCATTTAGTGGGATGATTTGGCATGGGAATTCATAAAGCTTCTGCCTGTGATCAGTATACAGTGTGATGAAAGACAGAGAACATACTTGCAGAATTTGAACAATATCTTTTCAAATACAAGCACTGGCCCTGTGCTGCCCAGAATGGTAAGGGGCTGCCCAGCAAACAGGGAATAGGCGATTCCTGTCATTGAGGCTCCAAACAGCGACTCAATTGCGCTCTGGGGGATGAGAAAGGAAAGAGAGATTATTGATTGAAGGTTACCCAAAAAATCATTACCATACCGAACTAGAGCTATCATTGTCTGATTGCAAGTACTGAATGGTTGATACAGAGTCTTGAGGCAAATTACATGTCTGAGGGGCAAAAGCAGTTTAAACAGTATTGGCAGCACTGTGAACAACTAGAGAGGACAGGGCCGGTGCCTTACTATGCGTCCTTCCGTTGCCTCGCCCAGTAGTCCTCCAAAGGTGATGACAGGGGACATGCAGGCGCAGTAGAGGAACAGGAAAGAGGCCAGACACTGCAAACTAAAACCATCAAGGTAGTCGGACAGGTAGTGAGGTGTCTTGCGCTTGATGTCTAGGAAGAGACCACCAAACAGCCTGGGAATAGAAAAAATTAATGCTAATCATACAAAGTTTGCCATTCAGGCTCATACTAAATTAACCATTGCAGTCATTTTCAGAAAAATAAGGATACTGCTTAGACAATATACTGTACAAGAGATTGTGAGATGGTATTAGATACCAAAGTGAAGCCATGGTGTTTCCAAAAAGCAAACAGTTCAGACATTTTAAAGCGGTTACAGATTTCAGTCTGACAGCTTCATTACTGAAGACTTCTTAAGACATTTTTTTTCTTTTTGCTGACTTGTTTTTCTCTCCATTGCAGGATACGCAACATTTAACTCTTGAGTATGACTTAGAGTGATCTATCCCTGTGATAGAAAAGGCCGGCTGCAAATAGAGAGCTCGCTGCAGGGGGTTGCCATGGAAACCACTTTATGGCTACAGCTACTACTGGGGCTGAAACAGACAAAGTTTAACCAGAAATAGACTAGAGCACATCATTTTTTAAATGCGGTATACATTTTTCTCATCACAGGGTCCATTTTTAGAAAATCTGCTTACATTTTAGAACACTAGTAGTTTGGCATCAACTGGTGTCAATGAAATGTAATGTATTTTCTCAAATAATGCAATCTTAAAGGAAGGCCGGTGTTTTGTAATGCATTGCTTACCGTCAACAAATCCTATGAAAATAACAATATCAGCAATGATTTAGTTTTGCCAGCGAATCTCGTCCATGTAGCCGCCGGTGCCCAATGCAGCCCCGTCCCAGCAGCCATAGAACTCCATTGTATTAAAAAATGATTAAAAAACACGTCAGAGAGCCGGGCCGTTGCTTTGGGCAGCATATTTCATCATCACGATGCACCGGGCCAGCCGACTTTTTCCTCAAACGACTTCATACGCCGGCTGTAAACACTTTTCAATCTCAGGAAAGGAGCTCCGTAGCACCGAAAATAGTCCCCGGCGTAATGAAGAATTTGTTCCCACTTGAATTTGATTTGGTAATAACTACAGTCTGACTTTTCGTGGTAACAGGTAGCGATTTTTAGAATGTAAACTACGTCTTTGGGAGCTGCATTTCAAGGTTTTTAGCTTTACAATTGGAGCCAATGACTTCCAGGTTGATGACTAAAAACAGTACGTGGGAAGTCAGAAAGTAACGGGAGTAGAGCAAACGCATTGTTGATTTTGTTATTTTCATAGGATTTGTTGATGGTAAGCAATGCATTAAAAAACATCGGCCTTATCCTTTAAAGACTGTTTTCATTTAATACTCATACACTACTCATA